>SZWC01012745.1:67347-84166 GCA_023375785.1 Penium margaritaceum | reverse complement strand
GATGATCGGGTGGTGTATGCTGAGGGGATTGGGATTGTGGAGATGTGGTTGGAGACCCCGCGTAGCATTGAAGTGGGAGTTTTCCATGGCGTGCTGTATGTGCCTGATGCTGCGTTCAACCTTCTCTTAGTGTCCTCTCTCACCAACACAGGACTGCGCGTTGTCTTCGATGATGACTTTGGCTACATCCTCAACAAGGAAACAGGAGAGGAGTTGGCCAAGTCGGTGAAGGAGGGCGACATGTACCGCCTGCTAGGGGCGACCAAGATCCCGCGTGAGCAAAGTCTTGCAGCAGTGGTGCAGGCAACAGATGGTGAGATCTAGCATGCGCGCTACGGCCACATCGGCATGCGCGCCTTGCAGCAGCTTCAAGTAAAGCACATGGTGTATGACCTGCCTACCATCTCTCACTTTGAGCAGCAGTTATGCACCAATGATTAGAGGGGAAGCAACACCGCGAGGCGTTCTCTGGAGGAGGGGATCGTGCAAAAGAGGTGTTGGAGCTGGTCCACACGGACTTGTGCGGACCGATGCAGACCCAGAGCTTTGGAGGCTCTAGGTATTCTCTCACCTTCATTGATGACTTCAGCCGTTACACTGCTGTGTACTTCCTTTCCTCCAAGGACCAGTGCTTTGACAGGTTCAAGGAGTTCAAGGCCATGGTGGAGAACCAATCTGGCAAGAAGATCAAGGCGTTGCGCAGCGACCGCGGAGGAGAGTACCTGAGCAAGGAATTCTAGGACTACCTCGCAACAGCTGGTATCAAGGCGCAACGTACCGCGCCGTACTCGCCGCAGCAGAACGGTGTAGCAGAACGCGCTAACCGTACCATGCTGCACGCGGCTCGGCTGACCTACGACTTCTGGACTGAAGCCGTGAGCACTGCGGTCTACATCAAGAACCGCAGTCCAACTAAGGCGCTGGAGCAGATGACGCCGTACGAGGCGTGGTTCGGCAAGAAGCTAAGCGTAGGTCATCTTCGCGCGTTTGGCAGCTTGGCGCACATGCACGAGCCAAAGGAGAAGCGGCAAAAGTGGGATGCAAAGAGTGCACAGATGCTGATGATTGGCTACAACGTGGCAAGCAAGGCCTATCGCCTCTACGAGAGGGATACAGGCCACGTTATCATCTCCAAGGATGTCGTCTTCAACGAGAGTAACGTCATCGGCACCAACATCGTGTGTGAAGAGGCAGCAGAACCAGCAGCTGACGAGACAGTGGGAGTAGAAATTCTTCCTGACCCAGTTTCTCCCTATCCTTCCTCTACTGTGACAGTGGGAGAATCACTCTACTCTCCCATGTCTGATGTTGCAGATACAGCAGCCTCATCGGCAGAAGCAGAGGAGGGAGATTTAGCACCACCAGCAGCAGCAGTTGTGCCAGCAGCACCGCGCCAGCCGCCCGCTAACGCTCCAGCACCAGGTCGCAGGTACCCTCTTAGGGTGTGTTACAAGCCTGGTGAGCGCGGCCATTTCTGGATGCTGTAGAAACCAGAACAGATGAACGTCGCAGTTGCAGCAGATTTAGATGAGCCAACATCATACAAGGAGGCCATGGCTGCACTGGATGCAGCAGATTGGGTGCAAGCCGTGTAGTAGGAGATACAGTCGCAGCTGGACAACGGCACGTGGTAGCTGACTGAGCATCCACCAGGACGTAAGGTGATCAAGTGCAAGTGGATGTTCAAAAAGAAGCGGGGAGCAGATGGTAACCTGGAAAAGTACAAGGCGAGACTGGTCGCCAAGGACTACTTGCAGCAGGAGGGCATCGACTACACAGAAACTTTTACCCCTGTTGCAAAGTTTGCCTCTGTGCGCACGCTCCTCTCTTATGAAGCAGCTGAGGACTTCGAGGTTCACCACATGGATGTCAAAACGACATTCTTGAATGGTGACTTGGAGGAGGAGATCTACATGGAGCAGCCGGAGGGGTTCGTCATGGATGGCAAGGAGCACCTGGTCTGCAAGCTGCAGAAGTCGCTGTACGGCCTGAAGCAAGCGTCACGTGCTTGGAACCAAAAGTTGGATGCAACGTTGCAGTGCATGGGGTTTGAGCGCAGCGAGTGTGACTACAGCGTGTATCGCTGGCAGCATGAGTATGAGATCCTCATCATCATTGTCTATGTGGATGACATGCTCCTCCTTTCCAACAGCATGTCCGTACTGCAGGAGTTCAAGGAAGCCATGCAGGAGCGCTTCCAAATGTCTGATCTCGGGGAGGCATCATACTTCCTCGGTATCCAGATCACGCGTGACCGCAAGACACGCTCTCTCTGGCTGTAGCAGAGCCGCTACATTAAGGATGTTTTGCAGTGGTTTGGCATGGCAGAGGCAAAACCCATCGGCACGCCGCTGGAGATGCAGCAGTACCTCGTTAGCTTCAATGGAGAAGCAAATGTAGCTGAGCGGCAGAAGTACTAGAGCGCCGTCGGCAGTCTCATGTACGTGATGGTGGCAACCAGGCCGGACCTCGCACAGGCTGTGAGCGCTGTGAGCCAGCACATGGCTAATCCCGGACCGGAGCACCAGAAGGCAGTGAAGCGGATCTTCCGCTACCTTGCTGGAACAATCAACATCGGCATCACCTACAACGGCAATGACAAAAGCATCATCGGCTACACAGACGCAGATTGGGCTTCAAACCCTGAGGACCGCAAGTCCATCTCTGGACATGTGTTCCTCATGAATGAAGGAGCCATCAGGTGGTGCAGCAAGCGGCAAGTGGTCGTGGCGACCTCGAGCACAGAAGCTGAGTACGTATCTCTTAGCTTTGGAGCCAAGGAAGCAGTTTGGCTCCAACGTCTCATGGCAGAGATGAGTGGGAGTGCAACAGTTCCAGTTCCTGTGCGCGTCGACGACCAGAGCGCAATCGCACTCGCCAAGAACCCTGAGCACCATGCACGCACCAAGCACATTGATATCGCATATGATTTCATCAGGCACATGGTGCAGGAGGGTGCTATCAAGCTGGAGTTTACTCCAACCAGCAAGCAGGTCGCTGATTTCTGCACCAAGCCAGTGACCCATGAGAAGCAGCAGTTATGCATGAAGGCATGTGGACTCAGCCCACTCTGACTGCGGCAAAGTGGGAGATTGTTGGGAAAGGAGCCATCTGGATCAGTTTCAGGTCCACAGGAGCAAGTTCCAGGAAAGTACCAGATGCCTGCTCTAATCGCCAATCCAACTTCACCATTGGAAAGATCAGGTGGCAAAATTTCTACGGTCCAAGTTTGAGGCCGATCCAATGGTCGGATTGGGAGATATGTATTTTCGAAGTTTCGGGGGTCATGGACCGTCGATGTCTGGGTGGGCATGGGTGATGGCTCCATGCCTTAGCCTAAGAAAAGAAAAAGGCAAGAGGTCCAGGGTCAAGACCTGATGGGAGAAATATCCAAAAGGGTCCTTGGTCTTAGGATTTCCTTGTCAGAGTGTGCTGACTAGGATAAAGGTACCTCTCCTTACTTTTTAGGTGAGGTGAGATCCTTGTGTGCTAGCCATGGACACATGGCGATTCTCCATGGGTTTGTGGGTTATGTGACCACTAGGAGTGTGCCATGATAGCATTCTCTAGCTCTCTAGGTCGTGTGTGAATGGTCAGCCTTGATTGCTGGGCTGATTTCCTCCCTTGTGTGAGATTATGGACTCTAGTGTGTGAGCGTTAGCCTCCATGGCTAAGTGGTGTGGCTTGTGAGAGGGCTGACTTGCCCAAGCTCTAGCTCAATATGTAATCCATCATTTTGAGTGATTGAACAACCATTCTTCAGCACAAGTGATGCCCTTCCAATCACACATGCTCGTTGCTCCAAGGCTCCCTCTCTCCTCAAGTTCCAACAGGGGATACCCAGACCAGAGGGACACACCGCGAGTGAGGGGGGGGGATAAGGCAGACTCGGAAGTAGCTCTTGCAGGGAGAAAACGGTCTGGGTGGCCGCTAATCCACTGATTAAAAGGACGGGCACGAAACATTGAGATAAAAGTAGTCGCTTGGAACCAAACCGCTGACGATCGACCAAACAGTACCTAGGTCGGGGTTCTCCTAGCAAAACTGGCTACACCGGCAGCTTTTCATTTTCTTTCTCCTGTGGTTCGCGACAGTTATGAAAAGAATGAAACAAGCACTATTGGCATTGTACACTCGGAAATGAGACATGCACCGTCTGTGATGCTCTTGGAAAAAATACTTTCCTTTTCATGCCTTCAACTTGCAAATCCTTATACGACTTCACGCTCATACTCATGTTCTCATGCTCTCACGTTATCTCTCACGATGTCACGCCCACTCTCTCACGCTCCACCCTCTCTCTTCCTCTCTCTAGCAGACGCTGCCATGCTTTCTCTCTCTCTGTCACTCTCTCTCTCATTCTCTCACTCTCACTCATGCTCTCACACTCTTTCTCTCACACTATATTGGTCTCAAGCTCTACCATGCTCTCACCTTGTCACCCACTCACTCTCTTACTCCCTCCCGTTGTCAATCACACTCTGAATCATGCTCCTTGTCAATTTTCACGCTCCTTGTCACACTTTAACGCTCTCTTACACGCTCTCTCTGACGCTCCTTTTCACGCTCTCTCTCACGCCCCCTTTTATGCTTTATTTCATACTCTTTTTCATGCTCTCTTTCACACTCTCTTCAAACTCCATGTCATGATCTATTTTAAGCTCTCACCCATGCTATCTTTTACGCTATCTTTCATGCTCTCTTTCACGCTGCTTCGGGTCTTTGACAATTCATATGAACGCATGCCAGCTCTCGTTGCCACTGCCGTGCTTCAGATGTGGCTGGACATTGCTTCACACTTTTGTTGGACCACATGTAATTTGAAAAGGCTCGTGCCTTTCTTTCGTGTATCATACTACTTGTGGTTAATGGGGAGAACGTGTGGGACAACAGCAAAGAAGCAACTGTTAGAAAGGGCCCCTTTGGGCCAAACACACCATGCCAGTTTTTTCTTCGTATCATGTGTCTGCCACGGGCATTGCATGCTGCAGCACCAGTAGGGGAGGCAGCAGCAAAGATAACAGCAGCAACAAAGGCGACAGCAGGAGCAGCGGTTGTAGCTCCGCGATATTCATAGTAGATACAAGCACTTTTGAACTATGAACACTGCTGAAACCATGGTTAACTTTACTTCTTTCTGTGCAGGCCATCATGTTAGACTTCTTCTTTGCTCTGGTACTCGTGGCTAGCATCTTCACGGTCATTTGCATGGTCCATCGAGGTACCAACGACGTGTCCGAAAAGCTGTGGTAGAATTAGAGATGCCCACAATTGTAATGCTTACTGACATTCATGTAGATGAGCCAAGATTGTTTGATTCAAAAGGTCGTCAGCTCAACATCTCCGAAATTATGTCAGAGTTGATGTATCCCGGTAGGGTATCACTTACACGACGTACCACACACATGGCTAGTCAGTTGATATCACAACCAGGTTTTTCTGTTGTGGATGATACAAGTCGCATCACTGCATGAGACAGGCGTCACATCATAGATGACTTGACTCGTCACACGCCATGGTCCACTGTGGTCACATATTATAAACAACAACGCTTGTTCTTCATGTGGTCCGCCTCCATCAACAAGAGGCCTATCATGCATTTAGATTGCATTGCAAAATACTTTGAGTACCGTATGATTGAAGGTCATGTTCTGAATACAAATAGCAAGTGAGTCATTAAATGGCAACACTTAAAGCAAATCAAGTCAGCATTACAGAATGCTAAGGGGATTTTAGAGCAAGTATACCATTGGGACTTGGGACCGGCATTGAAAGATCATACAGATATTAGAGGAATGATGCTTATTCTATCATGAAAAGAATTAGAGCAACGTCAAGCTCTTGGGTAGGATGCTCAGCAAAACACAATAGCTGATCACCTGAGACAGGCAGAGTTTGAACTAGCGGTTAAGGAGGTCTACTGGAGTGGCTTAAAAAACTCCTTATTCACCTGATATGCTCCTTGTGTATATCTGACATTTTGACAGGCACAGGACAGACTACCCATCCACTACTCCCTTGGAGTATGTCCCCTGAATCTGGTCTAGATAGAAAAGGCATGCATTGCTCCTTTGGAGCAAGTCTCCTTCATCTAAAATAGATAGTATTGCGAGCAAATACTCCCTAGGACAACTCCTTGTGGCTAAGATGTTCCAGTGTTAGTCTTTGGACCGAGAGGTCACTGGGAAAGATCCCAGTCCAGTGACTAGTTTTCATTGTGACCAAAAGGGGGACAGGAAGGTTCTAAGAGACATCTTAGATCATTCCAAGTTCCTTCTTGTGGCTGGCACTAAATGGCAGTTAACGGAGCGCCATGTAGGCGGGGGGGATGATGTAATTCAGATTTCCCCTAAAGTGGCTCATCCAAGGAGTCACTACGCGCGTAGGCTAGAGGCTGGCTCTAGGACTATAAGAACCAGTCAGTAGCCAGTCATTGAGTATAGTTCTTACCCTTGAGACACCTAACAAAATTGTCCTCCAGAGGTACACACTAAACAAACGTTTATTGGTCTAAGTCCCACGAGTTCGCTCCTTGCGCGAAAGTGACTAGGTACTAAGGACACAGTGTAAGGAAGTTATTCCTATGAACAGATCAGTATGGAATCTTTGGTGTGAGGCTGATATCTCCTCTTGTAATACCAAGAGTGGTTTGGCGAGAACCATTGTGTCAAAACCCGTTTTCTAGACTGTCCCCTCAGGTAGGTTGACAAAGGGTTATGGGCCCACACTGAGTAGTCGTTAGGCATACTTCTGTGCACTTTCTTGCCCTCTATATCTTGTAGCGCGCATGTGCACCATGAAATCCATCAGCTCCATTCTCCATGAGCTCTAACGACGGGTACTGGTACTTAGTAAACAAGGGCCAAGGATAAGCTCTGCCCTTGGAGGTACGACCCTTCGGCCCTAGCCACGATAAGCTCTGCCCTTGGAGGCACGACCTTGGGTTCACTAGTGTACGTTTTACTTTGCATGTGATCAATGGCTAATGGGTAAGCAACGGATCTGCACCTTTTAACATTGGTAGCAGACAATAGCCTATATCAGCCTACATTGGTCTCAACAAAGCAAAGAAGCACAGCAGCAGAGAAGCGGTATGAAGACACCCATGACGCTCATTGTTGAGCAGGTCAACAGTGGGATATCAAAGTTCACAAGGATAGGTTTTCCCTTGTGGACATGGCAATTTGAGATTTTCATGATGGTACGTGGCTACTTGAGGATGTTCCTTGGAGAAGAGGTTGAATCTCCAAAAAACGATGTTGGATATGAAGCGTCGAGTGTCAAAAATGACATTGTGCTTAGGATTCTTGTGACATTAGGGCATGAGTCACAGAATGTCCACCTCCATGGTATCACACATGCATCAAAGGCTTATGAGAAGCTTGCGCGTGTACACCAATTGATGGCTCATGCAAATTGCCTTTTTATCCTTCAAAAGATGATTTCAATGAGGTTGAGCGAGAGAGTTAAACCCTAAATCCTATTGCATTTTGACGAATTGACACAGCAAGTGACCCAAATGAACTAAGTATTCGACACCAACATGAAGGCCATGATCCTCCTCATGGCACTACCTGAAAGTTCGGGTCCTTTGATCACCGTCTTTGGCAGCAAGGAGGAGGATTTGACATATGACGCAATGTCAGAGTACAAGCGCAATGAGGCCATGCATCGCAGCGGTAGTCAGGCTAATATTTCAGCCTATGCTACATAGTACGGTTGTTGTGGTAACAACTCCTCTTTTGGTCCGAGCGGCAGCAAAAGCGGTGACAGTGGAGGAAAAGGCAATGGTGGCAATGGAAAGGGCTCAAAGCGTCTTGGGAGCCTTGCACTCCGGTACCCAATGCCCAGTGCATTCGACACGGGCGTGCAAGGCTCCAAAGAAGGAAAACGGAGGTCATGGTAGTAGAAACAAGGGAAAAAAAGGATAAGGAGTTGAAAACATGATGGCTAAGAGCGTGCTGATAATCAAGAGAGCGGCACTGCTCAAGTGTGGAGCCTTTCGGCTCGACTCTGGCATGAACCACCACTCTTCAAGGGACAAGGATGGATTCATCTCCACTGAGGATACTGAACGTTGCCTTACATGTGCCAATGGTAGCCTTGTCCATGCGCAAGGCGAGAGAGATAAGTTGAACAGCATCAACGTGAACATTGCTGAAAAAGACTGGATTCTTGAGATCGTCGTCTACATTCCATCTTTGACGGAAAACCTTTTGTCGGAGTCTAAAATCAAGACCAAAACATGACGGTCATCTTCACGGAAGAGGAGGCCGTGATTGTCAAGAACAAGGACATCAAGATCTACTCTCCCAAGGGGAGTCTTGTCGCAAAGGTCCCAAAAGTTCATGGGCTGTACGTGCTTCAGACCAAGGCCCTTGACAGTACGAATGAGTGACATGCGGCGGTTGATGAGCCCAAATCTCCAAAGCCTGATATTGCACCACAGGTCGTCACCATGGCGGCCAACTCCACTGACACAGATGCTGAGCTATGATACAAGCGTTTTGGCCTTCTGGCTGATAGCACACTTCATGCTACAGCAACACAAAGTGATTCATGGGAAGGAGAGATGCAAGGCTAAGGATGAGGGAAAGTGCAAGAAGCTGTGTAAGTCATGCCTTCAAGGCAAGGAAAAGAGAAAGCAGTTTGAGAATAATGGACAACGTGCCGCGGCAATCTTGGACCTGATTCACTATGATGTGTGCGGACCATTTTGTATTCCTTCAAACGGTAGCAGTAAATACTTCTTCACCTTCACTGATGATCACATTCGCAAGATGTGGATTTATTTCCTCGAGATAAAGGGAGAGGTCAAGGAGAAGCTGCAAGAGTTTGTCGTGTTGATAGAGAGGTAGAAGAACAAGAAGGTCAAGGAGCTGTGCACGGACAAGGGTGGTGAGTACGAGGTATGCGATGGCTGGTTGAGCGAATACAATATCAATCACTGGACTACTATGCCTCACACTCACACAAGCAATGGCGTTGTCGAGCGGATAAATCAGACTATCCTTGGCATGATTCAAAATATGCTCTTTGATGCCTCGCTTTTGGGCTGAAGTTGCAAGATTTGCTTGCTACCTCGTGAATGTCACTCCGGTAGCCACGCTTGGAAGGCGTGCTAAGAAGCAGCAAGTGAGGTAGCTCAGGACGCAAGAGGAGGCTCGGTCATGGAAGAAGCTGTTGGAACTGGAGGAGAGAAGGAGCCTTGAAGCAGCAAGCATGTGGGACTGGAAGCGTATCATTAGTACTGAAGAATGGCTTTTTGAATCACTCAAAATGAGGGAATACGTATAGAGCTAGAGCTTGGGAAAGTCAGCCCTCTCACAAGCCACTTAGCCATGGAGGCTAAGACTCACTCACTAGAGTCCATAATCTCACACAAGAGAGGAAATCAGCCTAGCAATCAGGCTGACCACTCACACATAACCTAGAGAGCTAGAAAATGTTGTCATGGTTAACTCCTAGTGGTCACATAACCCACAATCCCATGGAGAATCACCATGTATCCATGGCTAGCACACAAGGATCCCACTTCAACAAGAACGTAAGGAGAGGTACCTTTTTCCTAGTCAGCACACTCTGACAAGGCAACCCAGGAGTCTAGGACCTTTTGGGATATTTCTCCCATCAGGTCTTACCCTTGGACCTCTTGCGTTTTTCTTTTCTTAGGCTAGATAACGGCACTCGATGACCCCAAAACTTTGAAAATCCATATCTCCCAATCCGACTGTTGGATCTATCCCAAACTTCAACCGTAGACATTTTGGCACATGATCTTTCCAATGAAGAAATCCGATTGACAATCGGAGTAGTTATCTGGTAGTTTCCTTGAACTTACTCCTGAGGACATGAAACAGAGAAAGATGGCTCCTTTCCCAGGAATCTCCCACTTTGCCGTAGTCAGAGTGGGCAGAGTCTACATGCCTTCATGCACAACTATGGATTCTCATGGGTCACTGGCTTGGTAAGGAAATCAGCAACCAGCTTGCTGGTTGGAGTAAACTCCACCTTGATAATACCCTCCTCGACCATGTGCTTGATGAAGTGATACGCGATGTCAATGCACTTGGTGCATGCATGGTACTTAGGATTCTTGGTGAGTGCGATTTCGCTCTGGCTATCAACGCAGAGAGGAACTGGAACAGCTGCACTCCTACTCATCTCCGCCATGAGACGCTGAAGCCAAATTTTGTCCTTGGCTCCAAAGCTGAGAGAGACATACTGGACTTCTGTGCTTCAGGTGGCCACAACCACTTGCCGCTTGCTGAACCAGCGGATGGTCCCACTATTCATGACGAACATATGTCCAAAGATAGACTTGCGGTCCTAAATGTTTGAAGCCCAATCTGCGTCTCTGTAGCCGATGATGCTATTGTCGTTGGCGTTATAGGTGATGCCAATGTTGACAGTTCCAAAAAGGCAGCGGAAGATCTCCTTCACTACTTTCAGGTGCTCAGGTCCGGGATTTGCCATGTGCAAGCTCACAGTGCTAATAGCCTGTGCGAGGTCCATCCTGGTTGCAACCATCACGTACCTCAGACTGCCGACGGCGCTCTGGTTCTTTTGCCGCTAAGCTGCATCTGCTTCTCTACTAAAGCTCACAAGGGACTGCCACGTCTCCAGTGGCGTGCCAATGGCTTTTGCCTCTACCATGCCGAATCATTGCCAAACATCCTTGATGTAGCGGCTCTGCTGCAGTAAGAGGGAGCATGATTTCTAGTCGCACGTGATCTGGATACAGAGGAAATATGATGCCTCCCCGAGATCAGACATCTGGAAGCACTCCTACATGGCCTCCTTGAACTCCTGCAGTGCAGACATGCTGTTGGAAAAGAGGAGCATGTCATCCACATAGACAATGATGATGAGCACCTCATGACCATGATGCCAGCGATAGACACTATAGTCACACACACTACGCTCAAACCCCATGCACTGCAGCGCCGCATCTTTATTCAACTTCCAAGCACGCGACGCTTGCTTGAGGCCGTACAACGACTTCTACAGCTTGCAAACTAGGTGCTCCTGGCCATCCATGACGAATCCCTCCGGCTGCTACATGTAGATTTCCTACTCCAAGTCACTGTTCAAGAATGCCGTCTTGACATCCATGTAGTGAATCTCGAAATCCTCAGCTGCTACAAAAGAAGGGAGCGTATACACAAAGGCAAACTTTGCAACAAGAGTTAACATTTCCATGTAGTCGATGTTGGATCTGGAGGAGAGAGGAAACCTTGGAGCAGCGAGCATGTGTGATTGGAAGGGCATCACTTGTGCTAAAGAATGGTTGTTCAATCACTCAAAATGATGGAGTACATATAGAGCTAGAGTTTGGGCAAGTCAGTCCTCTCACAAGCCACACCACTTAGTCATGGAGGCTAAGGCTCACAAACTAGAGTCCATAACCTCACACAAGGGAGGAAATCAGCCTAGCAACCAGACTGACCACTCACACACGACCTAGAGAGCTAAAAAATGCTCTTATGGCACACTCCTTGTGGTCACATAACCCACAATCCCATGGAGAATCGCCATGTGTCCATGGCTAGCACACAAGGATCTCACCTCACCTAAAAAGTAAGGAATGTCACCTTTATCCTAGTCAGCTTACTCTCATAAGGCAATCCTAAGACCAAGGACCTTTTTGGATATTTCTCCCATCAGGTCTTGACCCTCTTGCCTTCTTTTCTCAGGCTAAGGCATGGAGCCATCGCCCATTGTCAACCGGATATCGGCGGTCGATGACCCCGAATACTTCGAAAATTCATATCTCCCAATCCGACCGTTCGATAGCCCTCAAACTTGGACCGTAGACATTCTGCCACCTGATCTTATCATTGTTGAAGTTGGATTGACAATCGAAGGAGGTATCTGGTAGTTTCCTGGAACTTGCTCCTGTGAACCTGAAACTGAGCCGGATGGCTCCTTTCCCAACAATCTCCCATTTTGCCGCAGTCAGAGTGGGTTGAGTCCGCATGCCTTCATGTAGAACTACTGCTTCTCACGAGTCACTGGCTTGGTGCAGAAATCAGCGACCTGCTTGCTGGTTGGAGTAAACTCCAGCTTGATAGCACTCTCTTGCACCATATACCTGATGAAGTGATATGAGATGTCAATGTGCTTGGTGCGTGCATGGTGCTCAGGATTCTTGGCGAGTGCGATAGCACTCTGGTTGTCGACGCGCACAGGAACTGGAATTGCTGCACTCCCACTCATCTTTGCCATGAGACAATGAAGCCAAACTCCTTCTTTGGCTTCAAAGCTGAGAGAGACGTAGTCAACTTACGTGCTTGAGGTGGCCATGACCACGTGGCGCATGCTGCACCAGCTGATGGCCCCACCATTCATGAGGAACACATGTCCAGAGATGTACCTACGGTCCTCAAGGTTTGAAGCCCAATCTGCATCTGTATAGCCGATGATGCTGTTGTTGTTGCCGTTGTAGGTGATGCCGATGTTGATGATTCCAGCAAGGTAGCGGAAGATCCGCTTTACTTCCTTGTGGTCCTCAGGTCCGGGGTTTGCCATGTGCTGGCTCATAGCACTAACAGCCTATGTGAGGTCTGGCTTTGTTGCCACCATCAAGTACATGAGGCTGGTGACGGCGCTCTGGTACTTGTGCAGCTCAGCTGCATCTCCACTGAAGCTCACGAGGTACTGCCGCGTCTCCAGCGGCTTGCTGATGGATTTGGCCTCTGCCATGCCGAACCGCTGCAGGATGTCCTTGATATAGCGACTTTGCTGTACCGAGAGAGCGTGATTTGCGGTCACGTCTGATCTTGATGCCGAGGAAGAATGACCCCTCCCCGAGATCAGACATTTGGAAGCGCTCCTGTATGGCCTCCTTGAACTCCTACAGTGCAGACATGCTGTTGGAAAGGAGGAGCATGTCATCCACACAGACAATGATGATGAGGATCTCATGCTCATGCTTCCAGCGATACACACTATAATCACATTCGATGCGCTCAAACCCAATGCACTGCAACGCTGCATCCAACTTCTAGTTCAAAGTACACGACGCTTGCTTGAGGCCGTATAGCGACTTTTGCAGCTTGCAAACCAGGTGCTCCTGGCCATCCATGACAAACCCCATTCGGCTGCTCCATGTAGATCTCCTCCTCCAAGTCACCATTCAAGAATGCCGTCTTGACATCCATGTGGTGAACCTCAAAGTCCTCGGCTGCTGCGTAAGAGAGGAGCGTGTACACTGAGGCAAGCTTTGCAACAGGGGCAAAAGTTTCTGTGTAGTTGATGCCCTCCTGCTGCGAGTAGCCCTTGGCAACCAGCCTCGCCTTGTACTTTTCCAGGTTACTATCTGCTCCCCGCTTCTTCTTGAACACCCATTTGCACTTGATCACCTTACGTCCAGGTGGACGCTCAGTCAGCTTCCACATACTGTTCTCTAGCTGCGATTATATGTCCCGCTGCACGGCTTGCGCCCAATCTGCTGCATCGGGTGCAGCCATGGCCTCCTTGTATGACGTTGGCTCATCTGAATCTGTTGCAACTGCTACGTTCATCTGTTCTGGTTTCTGTAGCATCGAGAAATGGCCGCGCTCACCAGGCTTGTAATGCACCCTAAGAGGGTACCTGCGACCTGGTGCTGGAGCGTTAGCGGGCGGCTGGCGCGGTGCTGCTTGCACTACTGCTGTTGCTGGTGGTGCTACATCTCCCTCCTCTGCATCTGCCGATGAGGCTGTTGTATCTATTGTATCCGACCTGGGAGAGTAGATTGATTCTCCAAGTGTCACAATAGAGGAAGGATCGGGAGAGACTGGGTCACGAAGGATTCCTTCTCCCACTGTCTCGTCAGCTGCTAGTTCTACTGCCTCTTCAGAGACAATGTTGGTGCTGATGACGTTGCTCTCGTTGAAGACGACATCCGTGGAGATGATGACGTGGCCTGTATCCCTCTCGTAGAGGCAATAGGCCTTGCTTGCCACGTCGTAGTCAATCATCAGCATCTGCACACTCTTTGCGTCCCATTCTGCCGCTTCTCCTTCAGCACGTGCATGTGCGCCAGTATGCCAAATGCTCGGAGATGACCCACACTCGGTTTCTTGCCGAACCATGCCTCGTACGGCGTCATGTGCTCCAGGGCCTTAGTTGGACTGCGATTCTTGATGTAGACCACACTGCTCACGGCTTCAGCCCAGAAGTCTTAGGTCAGCCGAGCCGCGTGGAGCATGGAGCACGAAGACTCCACAACGATACGGTTGGCGCATTCTGCTACACCGTTCTGCTGCGGCGAGTACAGCGCGGTACGCTGCGCCTTGATGCTTGCTGCTACGAGGTAGTCTTGAAATCCCTTGCTTAGGTACTCTCCACCGCGATCGTTGCGCAGTGCCTTGATCTTCTTGCCAGTTTGGTTCTCCACTATGGCCCTGAACTCCTTGAACCCGTCAAAGCACTGGTCCTTGGAAGTAAGGAAGTACATAGCAGTGTAATAGCTGAAATCATCAATAAAGGTCAAGAAATACCTAGAGCCTCCAAAGCTCAGGGTCTGTATCCGTTCGTACAAGTCCGTGTGGACCAACTCCAACACCTCCTTCGCACGTTCTCCTGCTCTAGAGAACGCCTCGTGGTGCAACGTTCCCTCCAAACACTCGTTGCATAAATGCTGCTCGAAATCAGAGATGGTAGGCAGGTCACGCACCATCTGCTTTGCTTGAACTTGCTGCAAGGTGCGCATGCCGATGTGGCCGTAGCGCGCATGCCAGATCTTGCGATCTGTTGCCTGCACCACTGCTGCAAGACTGTGCTCACGCGGGATCTTGGTCGCCCCCGGCAGGCGGTACATGTCACCCTCCTTCACGGATCTGGCCAACTCCTCTCTTGTATCCTTGTTGAGGATGTAGCCATAGTCATCATCGAAGACGACGCGCAATCCTATATTTTTTAGAGAGGAGACTGAGAGGAGGTTGAATGCAGCATCAGGTACATACAGCACGCCATGGAACAATCCCATTTCAATGCCACGTGGGGTCTCCAACCACATCTCCATAATCCCAATGCCCTCAGCATACACTACTCAATCATCACCCATAGCGATAGGACATGGAGGGATGGACAGCAGCTGTGTAAAGCACTCCTTGTGATGTCTGAGGGTGTTGGAAATCAAGCCATCCGGCTCAATTTCAGGTCCACAGGAGCAAGTTCCAGGAAAGTACCAGATGCCTGCTCCGATTGCCAATCCGACTTCACCATTGGAAAGATCATGTGGCAAAATGTCTACGGTCCAAGTTTGAGGCCGATCCAACGGTCGGATTGGGAGATATGAATTTTCGAAGTTTCGGGGGTCATGGACCGTCGATGTCTGGGTGGGCATGGGTGATGGCTCCAGCCTTAGCCTGAGAAAAGAAAAAGGCAAGAGGTCCAGGGTGAAGACCTGATGGGAGAAATATCCAAAAAGGTCCTTGGTCTTAGGATTGCCTTGTCAGAGTGTGCTGACTAGGATAAAGGTACCTCTCCTTACTTTTTAGGTGAGGTGAGATCCTTGTGTGCTAGCCATGGACACATGGCGATTCTCCATGGGTTTGTGGGTTATGTGACCACTAGGAGTGTGCCATGAGAGCATTCTCTAGCTCTCTAGGTCGTGTGTGAGTGGTCAGCCTGATTGCTAGGCTGATTTCNGATTTCCTCCCTTGTGTGAGATTATGGATTCTAGTGTGTGAGCCTTAGCCTCCATGGCTAAGTGGTGTGGCTTGTGAGAGGGCTGACTTGCCCAAGCTCTAGCTCTATATGTACTCCATCATTTTGAGTGATTGAACAACCATTCTTCAGCACAAGTGATGCCCTTCCAATCACACATGCTCGCTGCTCCAAGGCTCCCTCTCTCCTCCATTTCCAACATTTGGTATCAGAGCCAAGTTCTGCCACTTTTAGCCAGCACAGGCCGTCACTTTGAGAGTGACGGGTTGGGGTGAAACCGTCACCAAATTTGACAATCAACCACTGGATCTTCGAGTTCAGAAGACAAGCTTTGCAACGAGCTCAAGATCTTGAAGATCCAACGGTCGGATTGAGAGGTAAGCTCAAAAAGAGGTCGGCCAGGGCTACACTCTTCTCTATGAGTAAGACTGTCGCCTTGTGATGACCATAACTCTCTTGTTTCTTTGTCAAATTTAAAAAGTGGCACATGCAAATTGTAGTATTTTTCCTAAGCTTTCCATTGGTGCAAAACTATTTGCATTCCATTGATTCGTTTTGTAGAAACGCCGTTTACAAGCTGGCTGGCCTGAGTTGGAGTAGGAGCAGAAGCATATCCTGTTTTCAAGAGGGCATATCTTTTGAAATCCCCTGTTGATGACCCTGTTTAATGGGTCGATCTGAAAGGTTTTGAGCTGAATTTTCCAGTGGTGGGCTCAGTTTTTTAGAATTCCGAGTCTGCTGGCATCTACAGTCCATTTTCTGTCAGACAGATTTCTGGCAGAAGCAGCAGCAGAAGCAGGGGTAGCGCCGCCATCCAAGGGCAGCGCTGAGCATCACCAAGGCTCAAAATGGCAGCAGCTGGCGTTGTGACAGTAGCCCAGCCTTTGGAGAGGCTGGAGGGACGCGCCAACTTCACGTTTTGGAAGATCCGTACCCGCCTTCTTTTGGAGGAGAGGGGCTTGTGGGAGGTGGTGAGTGGCGACGAGCCGGCTCCAGTTCTACAGGCAAAAGGCATCACCGCAGCGCAGATGGTGGCGGGGAAGACGCCGCAAAAGGGTGCAGCTGATGCGGGTTCTTCTGTAGCTGTACCAGCGACGTATGAGGAGTGGAAGAAGAAGGACAGGCAGGCCTATAGGTTGCTTGTCAACACCATCTCCAACCC
>SZWC01012745.1:29165-50025 GCA_023375785.1 Penium margaritaceum | reverse complement strand
GTTGGCTCATCTGAATCTGCTGCAACTGCGACGTTCATCTGTTCTGGTTTCTGCAGCATCCAGAAATGGCCGCGCTCACCAGGCTTGTAACGCACCCTAAGAGGGTACCTGCGACCTGGTACTGGAGCGTTAGCGGGCGGCTGGCGCGGTGCTGCTGGCACAACTGCTACTGCTGGTGGTGCTACATCTCCCTCCTCTGCTTCTGCCGATGAGGCTGCTGTATCTGCAACATCAGACATGGGAGAGTAGAGTGATTCTCCCACTGTCATAGTAGAAGAAGGATCGGGAGAAACTGGGTCAGGAAGAATTTCTACTCCCACTGTCTCGTCAACTGCTGGTTGTGCTGCCACTTCACGCAAGATCTTGGTCGCCCCCAACAGGCGGTACATGTCGTCCTCCTTCACCGACTTGGCCAACTCCTCTCCTGTTTCCTTGTTGAGGATGTAGCCATAGTCATCATCGAAGACAACGCGCAGTCCTGTGTTGGTGAGAGAGGACACTGAGTGAAGGTTGAACGCAGTATCAGGTACATACAGCACGCCATGGAAAACTCCCACTTCAATGCCACGCGGGGTCTCCAACCACATCTCCACAATTCCAATCCCCTCAGCATACACCACCCGATCATCACCCAAAGCAATCCGTCGAGGAGGAATGGAGAGCAGCTGCGTGAACCACTCCTTGTGGTGCGTCAGACTCTTGGTACACCCCGAGTCCTTGTACCACGCCACATCCGCCTTTTCCTTCTGCGACATGTCAGACTTCGCCATGAAGAGGCGGTCGCACACCTCCTTGGCAACGTCCATGTTACCAAAATGGCGCACGCTAGTCTGGTTCTGCTGCTGCTGCTGCTGCTGCCGTTGCTGTGACTGCTGCTGCTGTTGCTGTGGAGATTGCTGCTTTTGCTGCTACTGCTGTTGCTCCTTCTGGTCCCTCTTAAACTTGAAGCACTCTTTCTTATAGTGCCCCTCTTTCTCGCAATAGTGGCACTTGTCCTTCTTCTTGCCTCTCTGTTGCCAGGACTGCTACTGCTGCTGGTTGCGTGAGTCCATGGCCATGAAAGCTGCTTCACTGCTGCTGCTGCCACCATTGCGCTTTGCTGCTTTGCGACGGAGTTCCACCTGCACGCACCTGTTGCAGGTGGAACTCTCAACTGCTTCGCCAGTGTGTGCAGATGAAGTCGAGGTCGAGAGTCAGCTAGCACTCTAATGTCTCTCGCACCTTGTCGTAGCTGGTTGGGAGTCCCCTCAGCAAGAGGAGGATGAAGCACGTCTCTTCCACAGGATTGCCGACCGCTCTCAACTCCTTCGCCAGCTCCTTTGCCTTGTCCAGATACGCCTCCATCCCTTCACCACCCTGCATTTTCAACGCCATCATCTTCTCCTCCAAAAGCATGAGGAATGCAGGATCCTTGCTCTCATACTTCTTGCACAATGTGTCCCATCCCTCCTTTGCAGTAGCCTTGTCACTCACGTACTGAAGATGCGGGTTGGAGATGGTGTTGACAAGCAGTCTGTAGGCCTGCCTGTCCTTCTTCTTCCACTCCTCGTACGTCGCTGGTACAGGTGCAGAAGAACCCGCATCAGCTACATCCTTTTGCGGAGTCTTCCCCGCCACCACCTGCACTGCGGTGATGCCTTTTGCCTGTGGAACTGGAGCCGGCTCGTCGTTGCTCACCACCTCCCACAAACCCCTCTCTTCCAAAAGGAGGCGGATAAAGATCTTCCAAAACGTGAAGTTGCGCATCCCTCCAGCCTCTCCAAAGACTGGGCTGCTGTCACAACGCCAGCTACTGCCATTTTAAGCCTTGGTGATGCTCAGCGCTGCCCTTGCATGGCGGCGCTACCCCTGCTTCTGCTGCTGCTTTTGCCAGAAATCTATCTGACAGACAATGGACTGTAGGTGCAGCAGACTAGGAATTTTGAAAAACAGAGCCCACCACTGGAAAATTCAGCTCAAAACCTTTCAGATCGACCCATAAAATAGGGTCATCAACAGGGGATTTAAAAAGATATGCCCTCTTGAAAACATGGTATGCTTCTGCTCCTACTCCAACTCAGACCAGCCAGCTTGTAAACAGCATTTCTCCCAAATGAATCAATGGATTGCAAATATTTTTGCACCAATAGAATGCTTAGGAAAAATACTATAATTTGCATGTGTTACCTTTTAAAGTTGACAAAGAAACGAGAGAGTTATGGTCATCACAAGGCGATCGTCTTACTCATAGAGAAGAGTGTAGTCTTGGCCGACCTCGTTTTGAGCATAACTCTCAATCCGACTGTTGGATCTTTGCAATCTTGGGCTCGTTGGAAAGCTTGTTTCTTGAAGATTGTCAAATCTTTCGAAGATTTTACCCCAATCTGTCACTCTCAAAGTGACGGCCTGTGCTGGCCAGAAGTTGCAGAACTTGGCTCTGATACCAAAAGTTGGATCTGGAGGAGCGAGGGAGCCTTGGAGCAGCGAGTATGCGTGATTGGAAGGCCATCACTTGTGCTGAAGAATGGTTGTTCAATCACTCAAAATGATGGAGTACATTTAGTGCTAGAGCTTGGGCAAGTCAGCCCTCTCACAAGCCACACCACTTAGCCATGGAGGCTAAGACTCACACACTAGAGTCCATAATCTCACACAAGGGGGGAAATCAGCCTAGCAATCAGGCTGACCACTCACACACGACCTAGAGAGCTAGAGAATGCTCTCATGACACCATCCTAGTGGTCACATAACCCACAAACCCATGGAGAATCGCCATGTGTCCATGGCTAGCACACAAGGATCTCACCTCACCTAAAAAGTAAGGAGAGGTATCTTTATCCTAGTCAGCACACTGTGACAAGACAATCCTAAGACCAAGGACCTTTTTGGATATTTCTCCCATGAGGTCTTGACCCTGGACCTCTTGTATATTTCTTTTCTCAGGCTAAGGCATGGAGCCATCACCCATGCCCACCCAGAAATCGACAGTCCATGACTCCTGAAACTTGGAAAATTCATCTCCCAATCCGACAATTTGATCGGTCTCAAACTTGGACCGTAGACATATTGCCACCTGATCTTTCCAATGGTGAAGTGGGATCGGCGATCGGAGTAGACATCTGGTACTTTCCTGGAACTTGCTCCTGTGGACCTGAAACTGAGCCAGATGGCTCCTTTCCCAACATTGCCGGAGTGGTGTAGGCCACCGATGGCAAATTTGGCATCCGCGCTTCGGCCATATGGACATGTGCGTCTTGCAGCAACTTTAAACGAAGCAGATGGTGCGTTGAGCAGCAGTTGTACATCGGCTGTTTGGACGGGAAGCAGCATTGCGAGGCGTTCTTGGGAGTAGGGGAACGCGGGAAGGAGGTACTGGTCCTGGTCCATAGAGACTTGTGTGGCCCGATGCAGACCCAGAGCTTTGGAGGCTGTAGGTATTTTCTCACTTTCATTGATGATTTCAGCCGTTATAATGCTCTGTACTTCCTTTCCTCCAAGGATCAGTGCTTTGACACGTTCAAGGAATTCAAGGCCATGACGGAGAACCAGACTGGCAGGAAAATCAAGGCGCTGCGCAGTGACCGTGATGGAGAGTACTCGAGCAAGGAGTTTTGGGACTGCCTCGCAGTAGCAGGCATCAAGGCGCAGCGCACCGCGCCATACTTGCCGTAGCAGAATGGCGTAGCACAATGTGCCAACCACACAATCGTTGAGTCTGCGCGCTACATGGTGCACGCAGCTCGGCTTACGTACGGCTTCTGGGCCGAAGCAGTGAGCACTACGGTGTATTTCAAGAATTGGAGTCCAACAAAGGCCTTGGAGGAGATGACGTCGTACAAGGCCTGGTTCGGTAAGAAGCCGAGCGTCGGTCATCTTCACGCGTTTGGCAACTTGGGGCACATGCACGTGCCAAAGGAGAAGCAGCAAAAGTGGGACACGAAGAGCGTAGATGCTGATGATTGGCTACGAGTAGCAAGCAAGGCGTATCGCCTCTACGAGAGGGATACAGGCTACGCCATCATCTCCAGGGAAGTTGTCTTCAACGAGAGCAACGTCATCGGCACCAACATAATCTGTGAAGAGGCAGCAGAAGCAGCAGCTCACGAGGCAGTGGGAGCACATATCCTTCCTAACCCAGTCTCTCCTTATCCTTCCTCCACTGTGACGGTGCGAGAACTAGTCTACTCTTCCATGTCTTATGCAGCAGATATAGAGGCGTCATCGGTAGAAGCAGAGGAAGAAGATGCACCACTCTCAATAGGAGCAATTGTGCCGGCAGCACCGCGTCAGCCACCTGCTTACGCTCAAGTACCATGTCGCACGTACCCTCTCAAGGTGCGCTACAAGCCTGGTGAGCGTGGGCATTTCTGGATGCTCCAGAAACCAGATCATATGAAGGACACGGTTGCAGTAGACTCTGATGAGCCGACTTCGTACAAGGAGGCTATGGCGGCACAAGATGCAGCAGATTGGGCACAACCTGTACAGCAGGAGATACAATCGTAGCTCGAGAATGGTACGTGGGAGCTGACTGAGCATCCACCCAGACGTAAGGTGATCAAGTGCAAGTGGGTGTTTAAGAAGAAGCGAGCAGGAGATGGCAACCTGGAAAAGTACAAGGCAAGGCTGGTCGCCAAGGGCTACTCGCAGTAGGAAGACTTCGACTACCTGGAAACCTTTGCTCCTCTTGCAAAGTGTGCGTACGCTCCTTTCTTATGCACCATAGAGGACTTTGAGGTTTATCACATCGACGTCAAGACGGCGTTCCTGAATGATGAACTGGAGGAGAAGATTTACATGGAGCACACGGAGGGATTCGTCATGGATGGCCAAGAGCACCTGGTTTGCAAGCTGCAGAATTCGTTGTACGGCGTCAAGCAAGCGTCGCGTGCTTGGAACCAGAAATTGGATTCAGCGTTGCAGGGGGTTTGAGCGTAGCGAGTGTGACTAGAGCGTCTATCGCTGACAGCATGGTCATGAGGTGCTCATGATCATCGTCTATGTAGATGACATGCTCTTCCTTTCCAACAGCATGTCTGCACTGCAAGAGTTCAAGGAGGCCACGCAGGAGCGCTTCCAGATGTCTGATCTCGGGGAGGCATCATACTTCCTCCGTATCCTGATCATGTGTTACCGCAAATCATGCTCTCTCTCAGTGCAGCAGAGTCGCTACATCAAGGATGTCTTGCATCGGTTCGGCATGGCAGAGGCAAAACCCATCGGTACGCCGCTCGAGACGCGGTAGTACCTCATGAGCTTCAATGGAGAAGCAGATACAGGTGAGTGGCAAAAGTACCAGAGCGTTGTCCGCAGTCTCATGCACCTGATGGTGGCAACCAGGCTGGATCTCGCATTGACTGTTAGCGCTGTGAGCCACCACATGGCCAATCCCGAACCTGAGCACTAGAAGGCAGTGAAGTGGATCTTCTGCTACCTTGATGGAAGCATCAACACCGGCATCACCTACAACGGCAGCGACAACAACATCATCGGCTATTCAGACGCAGATAGTGCTTCAAACCTTGAGGACCGCAAGTCCATCTCGAGATATGTGTTCATCATGAATGTTGGGTTCATCAGATGGTACAGCAAGCGGCAGGTGGTCGTGGCCACCTCAAGCACGGAAGCTGATTACGACTCTCTTAGCTTTGGAGCCAAGGAAGCACTTTGGCTTCAGCGTCTCGTGGCAGAGATGAGTAAGAGTGCAGCAGTTTGAGTTCCTGTACGCGTTGACAACCAGAGCGCAATCGCACTCGTCAAGAATCTTGAGTACCATGCCAGTGACCCGTGAGATCACATTGACATCGCATATCACTTCATCGGGTACATGGTACAGGAGGATGCTATCAAGCTGGAGTTCCAACCAGCAAGCAGGTTGCTGATTTCTGCACCAAGTCAGTGACCCATGAGATGCAGCACTTTTGCATGAAAGCATGTAGACTCAGTCCACTCTGACTGCCGCAAAGTGGGACATTGTTGGAAAAGGAGCCATCCGGCTCAATTTCAGGTCCATAGGAGCAAGTTCTAGGAAACTACCAGATGCATGCGCCGATCGTCAATCGGACTTCATCATTGGAAAGATTAGGTGGCAAAATGTCTGCGGTTCAAGCTTGAGGCCGATCCAATGGTCGGATTGGGAGATGTGAGTTTTCAAAGTTTTTGAGGTCATCGACTGTCGATATCCGGGTGACAATTGGCGATGGCTCCATGCCTTAGCCTGAGAAAAGAAAAAGGCAAGAGGTCCAGGGTCAAGACCTGATGGGAGAAATATCCAAAAAGGTCCTAGATTCTTGGGTTGCCTTATCAGAGTGTACTGACTAGGGAAAAAGTACCTCTCCTTACTTTTTAGGTGAGGTGAGATCCTTATGTGCTAGCCATGCACACATGGCCATTCTCCATGGGATTGGGGGTTATGTGACCATTAGGAGTGTGCCATGAGAGCATTTTCGAGCTCTCTGTATCGTGTGTGAGTGGTCAGCCTGATTACTAGGCTGTTTTCCTCCCTTGTGTGAGATTATGGACTCTAGTGTGTGAGCCTTAGCCTCCATGGCTAAGAGGTGTGGCTTGTGAGAGGGCTGACTTGCCCAAGCTCTACCTATTGATGTACTCCATCATTTTGAGTGATTTAATAACTTTTCTTCAGCATAAGTGATGCCCTTCGAGTCCTACATGCTGGCTGCTCCAAGGTTCCCTCTCTCCTCTAGTTCCAACTACCAGCCTTGCCTTGTACTTTTCAAGGTTGCCATCTGTGCCCCTCCTCTTCTTGAATACCCACTTGTACTAGATTACGTTTTGTAGAGGTGGACGCTCAGTTAGATCCCATGTACCGTTGTCGAGCTGCGATTGTATCTCCTGCTGCACAGCTTGCGTCCAATCTACTACATCTAGTGCAGCCATGGCCTCCTTCTACAACGTCGATTCATCAGAGTCTGCTGCAACTGCGTCATTCATCTGGTCTGGTTTTAGGAGCATCCAAAAGTACCTGTGCTCACCAGGCTGGTAGCGCACCCTAAGAGGGTACCTTTAACAAGGTGCTAGAGCGTTAGCAGGCGGCTGGCGCGGTGCTGCTGGTACAACTGTACTTAGTGATGGTCGTACATCTTCTTCCTCTGCTTCTGTCGATGAGGCCACTGTATCTGCTGCATCAGCCATGGGAGAATAGAGTGGTTCTCCCACTATCATAGTAGAGGAAGGTTCAGAAGAGATGTGATCAGAGAGAATGTCCGCTCCCACTGCTTCATCGGCTGCTGATTCTGCTTCCCCTTCGCAGATGATGTTGTTGCCGATGACGTTACTTTCGTTGAAAACAATATCCCTGGGGATGATGACATGGCCAGTATCCCTCTCGTAGATGCGATACACCTTGCTTGCCACGTCATAGCCGATCATCAGAATCTGTGCATTCTTTGCGTCCCATTTCAGCCGCTTCTCCTTCGGCATGTGCATGTGCACCAAGCTGCCAAGTGCGCAAAGATGACCCATGCTCGGCTTCTTGCCGAATTATGCCACGTACGGCGTCATCTGCTTTGAGGCCTTTGTTCGGCTGTGGTTTTTTATGTACACCATAGTCCTTACTGCTTCGGCCGAAAAGTCATAGGTCAGCCGAGCCGCTTGCAGCATGGAGCGTGCCGACTCAACGATGGTGTGGTTGGTGTGTTGTGCTACGCCATTCTGCTGCAGCGAGTATGGCGCGGTGCACTTTGCCTTGATGCCTCCTGCTGCGAGGTAGTCCTAGAACTCCTTGCTCAGGTACTCTCTACCGCGGTCGCTACGCAACACCTTGATTTTCTTACCAATCTGGTTCTCCACCATGGCCCTGGACTCCTTGAACCTGTCAAAGTACTAGTCGTTGGAGGAAAGGAAGTACAGAGCATTGTAACGGCTGAAATCATCAATGAAGGTGAGAACGTACCTAGAGCTTCAAAGCTCCGGGCTACACAAGTCTGTGTGGACCAGCTCCAGCACTTCCTTGGCACGCTCTCCTGCTCCCGAGAACGCCTCGCGATGCTGCTTCCCATTCAAACAACCGATACACAACTGCTGCTCAAAGTTAGTTATGATGGGCAAGTCACGCACTATTTGCTTCGTTTGAAGCTACTGCAAGGCACGTAGGCCAATGTGACCAGAGCGCGCATGCCATATTTCGTCATCTGTGGCCTGCACCACTACTACAAGACTCTGCTTACGCGAGATCTTGGTCACCCCCAGTAGGCGGTACATGTCGCTTACCTTTACTCACCTGCACAACTCCTCTCTGATTTCCTTGTCGAGGATGTAGCCATAGTCGTCATCAAATACGACTCGTAGTCCTGTGTTGGTGAGAGAGGACAGTGAGAGAAGGTTGAACGTAACATTTGGTGCATACAGCACGCCATGGAACACTCCCACTTCAATGCCACGCGGGGTCTCCAACCACATCTCCACAATCCCAATCCTTTAGCATACACCACTCGATCATCACCTCAAGCAATCGATTGGGGGGAATGGAGAGCAGCTGCGAAAACCACTCCTCGTGGTGCGTCAGGCTCTTGGTAGACCTAGACTGCTTGTACCATGCCAGATCCGCCTTTTCCTTGTACGACATGTCAGACTTCACCATAAAGAGGCGGTTGCATACCTCCTTGGCCACGTTCATGTTGCCAAAATGGCGCACGACGGTTTGGTTCTGCTGCTGCTACTGATACTGATGTCGCTATGACTACCGCTGATGTTGCTGTGGAGATTGCTACTTTTGCCACTGTTGTTGCTGCTCTTTCTGGTCCCTCTTGAACTTGAAGTACTCTTTCTTGTAGTGTGCCTTTTTCTGGCAATAGTGGCATTTGCCTTTCTTCTTGCCTCTCTGTTGCCCAAACTGCTGCTGCTGCTGGTTGCGTGAGCCCATGGCCATGAAAGTTGCTTCACCATTGTTGCTGCAGCCATTGTATTTTGCTGAGTTGTGACACAGTTCTACCCACACCAGGTGCGTGCAGATGAAGTCTTGGTCGAGGGTCAGCTGGCATTCTAACGTCTCTCGCACCGTGTCATAGCTTATAAGGAGTCCCCTCAGCAAGAGGAGGACGAAGCTCGTGTCTTCTACACGGTTTCTGACCGCTTTTAGCTACTTCGGCAGCCCCTTTGTCCTGTTCAAGTACGCCCCCATCCCTTCGCCACCCTGTATTTTCAACGCCATCTTCTCCTCTAAAAGCATGAAGAATGCAGGATGCTTGTTCTCATACTTCCTCAATAACGTGTCTGTTCCTGCTTTGCAGTAGCCTTGTCATTCACGTACTGAAGGTGCGGGTTGGAGATGCTATTGACAAGCAGCCTGTAGGCATGCCTGTCCTTCTTCCACTCCTCATATGCCGCTGCTGCAATTGTAGATGAACTTGTATCTCCCGTACCCTTTTGCGGCATCTTCCCAGCCACCACCTTTACTGCGATGATGCCTTTTGCCTGTGGCGGCGGAGTGCGGCCGTCCTCGACCACCACATCCCACAAGCCCCACTCCTCCAAAAGAAGGCACGTACAGATCTTCCAAAATGTAAAGTTGGCACATCCTTCCAGCCTCTCCAAGAGCTGGGATGCTGTTACCATGCCTACTCCTGTTATTTTGAGCTTTGGTGATGCTTAGCGCTGCCCTTGAGTGGCGGTGCTACCCTTGCTTCTGCTGCTACTTCTGCTGGAAATTTGTCTAACAGAAAATGGACTATGATGCCATCACACGGGGAATTTGGAAAAACGAAGCCTACCACTGGAAAATTCAGCTCAAAACCTTTTACATCTACCTTTTAAACAGGGTCATCAACAAGGGATTTCAAAAGACATGCCCTATTGAAAACAAGGAATGCTGCTACCCCCAGTCCAGCTCACACCAGTCAGCTTTGTTGGGAAAGGAGCCATCTGGCTCAGTTTCAGGTCCACAGGAGCAAGTTCCAGGAAAGTACCAGATGCCTGCTTCGATCGCCAATCCAACTTTACCATTGAAAAGATCAGGTGGCAAAATGTCTACGGTCCAAGTTTGAGGCTGATCCAACGGTCGGATTGGGAGATATGAATTTTCGAAATTTCGGGGGTCATGGGCCGTCGATGTCTGGGTGGGCATGGGTGATGGCTCCATGCCTTAGCCTAAGAAAAGAAAAAGGCAAGAGGTCCAGGGTCAGGACCTGATGGGAGAAATATCCAAAAAGGTCCTTGGTCTTAGGATTGCCTTGTCAGAGTGTCCTGACTAGGATAAAGATACCTCTCCTTACTTTTTAGGTGAAGTGAGATCCTTGTGTGCTAGCCATGGACACATGGCGATTCTCCATGGGTTTGTGGGTTATGTGACCACTAGGAGTGTGCCATGAGAGCATTTTCTAGCTCTCTAGGTTGTGTGTGAGTGGACAGCCTGATTGCTAGGCTGATTTCCTCCCTTGTGTGAGATTATGGACTCTAGTGTGTGAGCCTTAGCCTCCATGGCTAAGTGGTGTGGCTTGTGAGAGGGCTGACTTGCCCAAGCTCTAGCTCTATATGTACTCCATCATTTTGAGTGATTGAATAACCATTCTTCAGCACAAGTGATGCCCTTCCAATCACACATGCTCGCTCCTCCAAGGCTCCCTCTCTCCTCAAGTTCCAACATTTGGTATCAGGGCCAGGTTCTGCCACTTTCAGCCAGCACAGGCCGTCACTTTGAGAGTGACGATGTGGGATAAAATCTTCACCAGATTCAACAATCAACCATTGGATCTTCAACTTCAAGAGACAAGCTTTTGAACGAGCCCAAAATCGCGAAGATCCAACGGTTGGATTGAGAGTTATGCTCAAAACGAGGTCAGCCAGGGATACAATGTTCTCTATGAGTAAGACTGTCGCCTTGTGATGACCATAACTCTCTTGTTTCTTTGTCAAATTTTGAACAGTGGCACATGCGAAATGTATTATTTTTTCTAAGCTTTCCATTAGTGCACAAATATTTGCAATGCATTGATTCGTTTGGGAGAAACGCTGTTTACAAGCTGGCTGGTATGAGTTGGAGTAGGAGCAGAAGCATACCCTGTTTTCAAGAGGGCATATCTTTCAAAATCCCCTGTTGATGACCCTGTTTTATGGGTCGATCTGAAAGGTTTTCAGCTGAATTTTCCATTGGTGGGCTTCGTTTTCAAAATTTCCAGTCTGCTGGCACCTACAGTCCATTTTCTGTCAGATAGATTTCTGGTAGAAGCAGCAGCAGAAGCAGGGGTAGCGCCGCCATCCAAGGGCAGCGCTCAGCATCAAGGCTCAAAATGGCAGCAGCTGGTGTTGTAACAGCAGCCCAGCCTTTGGAGAGGCTGGAGGGACGCGCCAACTTCACGTTTTGGAAGATCCGTACCCGCCTCCTTTTGGAGAAGAGGGGCTTGTGGGAGGTGGTGAGCGGCGACGAGCCGGCTCCAGGTCCACAGGCAAAAGACATCACCGCAGCGCACGTGGTGGCGGGGAAGACGCTGCAAAAGGATGCAGCTGATGCAGGTTCTTCTACAGTTGTACCAGCGGCGTATGTGGAGTGGAAGAAGAAGGACAGGCAGGCCTACAGGTTGCTTGTCAATACCATCTCCAACCCGCATCTTCAGTACGTGAGTGACAAGGCTACTGCAAAGGAGGGGTGGGACACGTTGTGCAAGAAGTATGAGAGCAAGGATCCTGCATTCCTCATGCTTTTGGAGGAGAAGATGATCGTGCTGAAAATGCAGGGTGGTGAAGGGATGGAGGCGTATCTGGACAGGGCAAAGGAGATGGCGAAACAGTTGAGAACGACTGGCAATCCTGTGGAAGAGACGCGCTTCATTCTCCTCTTGCTGAGGGGACTCCCAACCAGCTACGACACGGTGCGAGAGACGTTGGAGTGCCAGCCGACTCTCGACCTCGACTTCATCTGTACGCACTTGGTGCAGGTGGAAGTGATGCCCTTCCAATCACACATGCTCGCTGCTCCAAGGCTCCCTCCCTCCACAAGTTCCAACAAGCTTGTAAACGGCGACTCTCCCAAACGTACCAATGGAATGCAAATGTTTTTTCACAAAAAAAAAGCTGAAAAGTTATGGTCATCACAAGGCGACAGCCTTACTCAAAGAGAAGGAGCCATCTGGCTCAGTTTTAGCTCCAAAGGAACAAGTTCCAGGAAAGTACCAGATGCCTACTTTGATCGTCAATCCAAATTCCTTATTAAAAAGATCAGGTGGCAAAATGTCTATGTTCCAAGTTTGAGGTCAATCCAACGGTCGGATTGGGAGATATGAATTTTCAAAGTCTTCGGGGTTATCGACCGCCGATATCCGGGTGACCATGGGCGATGGCTCCATGCCTTAGCCTGAGAAAAGAAAAAAGCAAGAGATCCAGGGTCAAGACCGAATGGGACAAATATCCAAAAAGGTCCTAGATTCTTGGGTTACCTTGTCAGAGTGTGCTCACTAGGAAGAAGGTATCTCTCCTTACTTTTTAGGTGAGGTGAGATCCTTGTGTGCTAGCCATGGACACATGGCGTTTCTCCATGGGATTGTGGGTTAGGTGACCACTAGGAGTGTGCCATGAGAGCATTCTGTAGCTCTCTAGGTTGTGTGTGAGTGGTCAGCCTGATTGCTAGGCTGATTTCCTCCCTTGTGTGAGATTATGGAGTCTAGTGTGTGAGCCTTAGCCTCCATGGCTAAGAGGTGTGGCTTGTGAGAAGGCTGACTTACCCAAACTCTGTGAGAACGCTGTTGGAGGGTGAGCAGCACCGGGAGGCATTCTCTAGAGCAGAGAGCATGTGAAGGAGGTGTTGGAGCTATAGAGCTAGAGTTTGGTCAAGTCAGCCTTCTCACAAGCCACACCTCTTAGCCATGGAGGCCAAGGCTCACACACTAGAGTCCATAATCGTACACAAGGGAGGAAATCAGCCTAAGAATCAGGTTGACCACTCACACAGGACCTAGAGAGCTAGAGAATGCTCTTATGGCACACTCCTAGTGGTCACATAATCCACAATCCCATGGAGAATCTCCATGTGTCCATGGCTAGTACACAAGGATCTCACCTTACCTAAAAAGTAAGGAGAGGTACCTTTTTCCTAGTCAGCACACTCTGACAAGGCAATCCAAGAATCTAGGACCTTTTTGGATATCTCTCCCATCAGGTCTTGACCCTGGATCTCTTGCCTTTTCCTTTTCTCAGGCTAAGGCATGGAGCCATCGCCCATGGTCACCCGGATATCGGCGGTCGAAGACCCCGAATACTTCAAAATTTCATATCTTCTAATCCGAGCGTTGGATCGGCCTCAAACTTAGCTCGTGGATCTTTTTCCATCTGATCCTTACAATGTTAAAGTCCGATTGACGATTGGAGCAGGCATCTGGTACTTTCCTGGAACTTGCTTTTGTGGACCTGAAACAGAGCCGGATGGCTCCTTTCCCAACATACCCATCACTCTCAAAATGACGGCTTGTGCTGGCTTGAAGTGGCAGAAATAGGCTCTGATACAAAGTGTCGGAACTGGAGGAGAGAGGGAGCCTTGGAGCACCGAGCATGTGGGACCTGAAGGGCATCACTTGTGCTGAAGAATGGTTGTTTAATTACTCAAAATGATAGAGTATATATAGAGTTAGAGCTTGGGCAAATCAGCCCTCTCACAAGCGACACCACTTAGCCATGGAGGCTAAGGCTCACAGACTAGAGTCCATAATCTCACACAAGAGAGGAAATCAGCCTAGCAATCAGGCTGACCACTCACACACGACCTAGAGAGCTAGAAAATGCTCTCAAGGCACACTCCTAGTAGTCACATAACCCACAATCCCATGGAGAATTGTCATGTATCCATGGCTAGCACACAAGAATCTCACCTCACCTAAAAGTAAGGAGAGGTACCTTTTTCCTAGTCAGCACACTCTGACAAGGCAACACAAAAATCTAGGACCTTTTTGGATATTTCTCCCATCAGATCTTGACCATGGACCTCTTGCCTTTTTCTTTTCTCAGGCTAAGGCATGGAGCCATCGCCCATGGTCACCTAGATATTGGCGGTGGATGACCCCGAAAACTTCAAAAATTCATATCTCTCAATCCCTTTGTTAGATCAGCTTCAAACTTTGACCGTAGACGCTTTTCCACCAAATGTCTCAATGGTAAAGTCGAATGGATGATCAGAGCATGCATCTTGTAGTTTCCAGGAACTTGCTCTTGTGGACCTCAAACTGAGCGGGATGACTCTTTTCCAACAATAGGCCCCCAAACATGCACGTGGTCGGGTCAAAGTGTGTACTCCGGAAGATGTTCAAGAAGGATGGCTCTATTGACAAGTACAAGGCAAGAGTTGTGACAAATGGGTTTTTCCAACGTGCAGGATTAGGATATGAGGTGAACATCACGCCTTTTGTCACCTTTGCCTCCATCAGATCCATGTTCGGGATCATTGTTACAAATGATCAGGGGATCCTTCAGATGGACGTCAAGACAGCTTTTCTCTATAGGAAACTAGACAAAGGAGTGCGGATGGAAGTGCTTGAGGGAGTGAAAGCTCTAAAGGACAAGGTTTGCGAACTGGTCAAAGCACTTTACGGGTTGAAACGGGCCTCAAGGATGTGGTACAAGGAGATGGACGGCTATATGGCCGGTCTTACCTTAATGCACTGCTTGATTGACCCTAGTGTCTATATGCAAGAGGATGACCAAGACTTAATGCAAGTTGTAGTGTATGTGGATGACATGATCATCTGTTTGTCCCCATTTGAGCTGTTGAACAAGCTGAAGACAGATCTCAACAACAGGTTCAGGATGAAGGGCATTGGTTTACTCGTGTTCTACCTTGGGATAGCCGTCCATCGCTATCAAGTAGTAGGCACCATTTAGTTGAAGGAGACCAAGTACATCATGGAGGTCCTCAAGCACTACGACATGGACTGCAAGCCTATCAGCACACCCATGACAAGAAAATCAAGCTCTCCTCCTCCATGGGCCATAGTACGGAAGCAGAATGGCGTGAGGTGGAGAATATTCTCTACCAGTTTGCTGTTGGCTATCTCATGTATGCTATTGTAGGATTACACCCTAACATTTTCTATGTTGTGCGACAAGTGAGCACGTTTGTGGCCATTCCAGGGCCACAACATTGGCAAGCAGTCAAGCGTGTCATGTCCTATCTAAAGAAGACACGACACATGGAAATCTAGTTTAGAGACTAAGAGGGATTTGACTTGCTGCTGTTGGTGTACTACATAGACACTTACTCGGGACGAAGAATCGATGACAGAAAGTCCACCTCAGGCTTTGTGTGCCTCTTGATGGGTGGTGGTCTCTTGGGCAAGGAGAAAGCAAGACTATGCCTCCCTCACTACCGCAGAGACAGAGTACATCCCTTTGTCAGAAGCATGCAAGGATACACACTGGCTACGCAGTTTGCTTGCCGAGATGAAATTGCCACAAACAGAAGCAAGAGAGGTGCGTACCAAAAAGAAGAGTGCCATGAAAATGGCACAGGATGATGTCATGTCCCGCCGGACCAAGCACATTGACATCTGGTACCACTACTCATGGGACCTGGTCACAAAGGAGATCGTTAACCTGGAATACGTGGAGAGGAAGAAGATACTCGCAGATTGCATGCCAAAGGTGCTTGACAGCAAATTGCACTCTGCAGGAACTGAAAGCAATGGTATGGTCAACGCAGCCTACAAAGCCTAAGGCCAAGACTGCTGGAGAAAGGCGATATCTCACAGCTAATGGATAGAGGTGCAAGGGAGAGTTTTTTTACCTCGTATGTTCCTTGAATATAGGTGACATCTTGACAAGCACAGGACGGACTAGGCATGCAATGCCCCCTTGGAGAAAGTCCCCAAAGTCTTGTCTACATAGAAAAGGTATGGAGTGCTCCTTTAGAGCAAGTCCCCTTGGTCTAAACTGGATAGTATAGCCAGCAAGCACTACCTAGGAAAACTCCTTGTGGCTCAGACATTCAAGAGTTAGTCTCTGGAGCGAGAGGTCATTGGATCAAATCCCAATCTAATGACTAATTTTCTTTGTGACCAAAAAGGGGATAGGAAGGTTCTAAGAGACATCTTAGAATGATGCTAGTAGTTGGCACTAAATGGCGGTCACACAAAGTGCCATATAGGCAGGGGAGATGATGCAATTTAGATTGCCTAAAGTGGCTCATCCAAGGAGTCACTGCACGCCTAGGCTAGAGGCTAGTTCTAGGACTATAAGAACCTTTGAGTTGCCTATCATTGAGTATAGATCTTACCTTCGAGACTCCTAAGCGAGTTTTCACCAAAGGAAGACATTAAAGAAGCATTGGTTGGTCTAAGCTCTTGGAGTTCGCTCCTTGCGCAAAAGTGACCATGTGCTAAGGACACTGTGCAAGGAACTGATTTTATGAACTACTCAGTGTGGAATCTTGGCTCTAAGGGTGATATCTCCTCTCGGTTGTAACACCAAGAGCGGTTGGCGGGAACCATTATTTCTGAACCCGTTTCTAGACCGTTGCCTCAGGCAGGTTGATACTCCTGCCTGTTCAAGGTCATGCGGCAGGGACTATACCGAGGGGATGACACGCGACATGCAAAGCTTGGAGACCTGTTCCTTGTAGAGATATCTACAAATGCCATTGGTCCGAACAGGTGCATGTGTCTCTACATCCTGTCGCATGAAAGCAAGGCGAATCAGCTAGGGCGATTTGAATACGGCTTCATATTTTGAGGTAGAAAAGTGAAGATGTGTGGTGTTGGATACCTCGCCACCTGGTTTTTCTTTCGCTACCATGTCGCCAATGAGGAGATTCTTGACTTCAATGCCGACACAAGGTAAGGGGTTTGTCACATCTCACCATCATTGTTGTCCAAAGCTAGTTGGTCCAGGCTAGTCTCACTTCCAACCATATAGTTGGAGATGGTGGGCAGGTCATGCACCATCTGCTTTGCTTGAAGTTGTTGCAAGGCGTGTATACCGATGTGGCCGTAGCACGCATGCCAGATCTCGACATCTGTCGCCTGCACCACTGCTACAAGACTCTGCTCATGCGGGATCTTGGTCGTCCCCAGCAAGCGGTACATGTCGCCCTCCTTCACCGACCTTGCTAACACCTCTCCTGTATCCTTGTTGAGGATGTAGCCATAGTCATCATGGAAGACGACGCGCACTCCTGTGTTTAAAAAAGAGGAGACTGCGAGGAGGTTGAATGCAGCATCAGGTACATACAGCACGCCGTGGAACACTCCCACTTCAATGCCACGTGGGATCCCTAACCACATCTCCAGAATCCCAATCTCCTAAGCATAGACCACCTGATCATCACCCAAAGCAATCAGACGAGGGGGGATGGAGAGTAGCTGTGTGAACCTCTCCTTGTGGTGCGTCAGACTCTTGGTATACCCCGAGTCCTTGTACCATACCAGATCCGCCCTTTCCTTCTGCGACATGTCAGACTTCACCATGAAGAGGCAGTCGCGTACCTCCTTGGCGACGTTCATGAAGCCAAAATGACACACGCCGGTCTAGTTCTGCTTCTACTACTACTGCTGCTGACGTTGCTGTAACTGCTGCTGCTGTTTCTATAGAGATTGCTGCTTTTGCTGCTCCTTCTGGTTCCTCTTGAACTTGAAGCACTCTTTCTTGTAGTACCCCTCTTTCTGGCAATAGTGGCATTTGCTCTTCTTTTTGCCTCTCTGCTGCCCGGACTTCTGCTGCTGCTGGTTGCGTGAGCCCATGGCCATGAAAGCAGCTTCATTGCTGCTGCTGCCGCCATTGCGCTTTGCTTCATTACGACACAGTTCCACCTGCACCAGATGCATGTAGATGAAGTCGAGGTCGATAGTCGGTTGGCACTCCAACGTCTCTCGCACCGTATCATAGCTCGTCGGGAGTCCCCTCAGCAAGAGGAGGACGAAACGCACATCTTCCACAGGATTGGCGGCCGCTTTCAGCTGCTTCACCAGCTCCTTTGTCCTGTCCAAGTACACCTCCATCCCTTCGCCACCCTGCATTTTCAACATCATCATCTTCTCCTCCAAAAGCATGAGAAATACAAGATCCTTGCTCTCATGTTTCTTGCACAACGTGTCCCACCCCTCCTTTGTAGTAGCCTTGTCACTCACGTACTGAAGATGCGGGTTGGAGATGGTATTGACAAGCACCCTGTAGGCCTACCTCTCCTTCTTCCACTGCTCATATACCGCTACTGCAGTTGTAGATGAACTTGCATCTGCTGTACCTTTTTGCGGTGTCTTTTCCGCCGCCAACTCTATTGCGGTGATGCCTTTTGCCTGTGGAGGCGGAGCGCACTCGTCGCTGCTCACCACCTCCCACAAGCCCCTCTCCTCCAAAAGGAGGCGTGTACGGATCTTCCAAAACGTGAAGTTGGCACGTCCCCCCAACCTCTCCAAAGGCTGGGCTACTGTCACAATGCCAGCTGCTACCATTTTGAGCCTTGGTGATGCTCAGCGCTGCCCTTGGATGGCAGCGCTATCCCTGCTTTTGCTGTTGCTTCTCCCAGAAATGTGTCTGACAAAAAACAAACTGTAGATGCCAGCAGACAAGAAATTTGGAAAAATGGAGCCCACCACTGGATATTTCAGCTCAAAACCATTCAGATCGATCCATAAAACAGAGTCATCATCTGGGGATTTTGAAAGATATGCCCTCTTGAAAACTGGGTATGCTTGTGCTCCTACTCCAGCTCACACCAGCCAGCTTGTAAACGGTGTTTCTCCCAAACGTACCGATGGAATGCAAATATTTTTACAGCAATAGAAAACTTAGGAAAAATAATTCAATTCGTATGTGCTCCTTTTAAATTTTGACAAAGAAACGAGAGAGTTATGGTCATCACAAGGCGACAGTCTTATTCAAAGAGAAGAGTGTAGCCCTGGCCGACCTCGTTTTAAGTGTAACTCTCCATCCAATTGCTGGATCTTCCAGATTGAGAGCTTGTTGAAAAGCTTGTCTCTTGAACTTGAAGATCCTGTGGTGGATTGTCAAATTTCGTGAAGGTTTTATCCCAAACCGTCACTCTCAAAGTGACGGCCTGTGCTGGCTGAAAATGGCAGAACTTGGTTAGAAAACCAAATGTTAGAACTGGAGGAGACAAGGAGTCTTGGAGCAGCGAGCAAGTCGGACTGGAAGGGCATCATTTTAGCTGAAGAATGGTTGTTGAATCACTCAAAATGATGGAGTACTTATAGGGCTAGAGCTTGGGCAAGTCAGCCCTCTCACAAGCCACACCACTTAGCCATGGGGGCTAAAGCTCACATACTAGAGTCCATAGTCTCAAACAAGGGAGGAAATCAGCCTAGCAATCAGGCTGACCACTCACACACAACCTACAGAGCTAGAAAATGCTCTCATGGCACACTCCTAGTGGTCATATAGCCCACAATCCCATGGAGAATCGCCATGTGTCCATGGCTTGCACACGAGGATCTCACCTTACGTAAAAAGTAAGGAGAGGTACCTTTTTCCTAGTCAGCACACTTTGACAAGGAAACCCAAGAAGCTAGGACCTTTTTGTTGGGAAAGGAGCCATCCGGCTTAGTTTCGGGTCCACAAGAGCAAGTTCCAGGAAGCTACCAGATGCCTACTCCGATCGTCAATCCGACTTCACCATTGGAAAGATCAGGTGGCAAATTGTCTACGGTCCAAGTTTCAGCCCGATCCAACGGTCGGATTGGGAGATATCAATTTTCGAAGTTTCGGGGGTCATGGACCGTCGATGTGTGGGTGGGCATGGGTGATGGCTCCATGCCTTAGCCTGAGAAAAGAAAAAGGCAAGAGGTCCAGGGTCAGGACCTGATAGGAGAAATATCCAAAAAGGTCCTTGGTCTTAGGATTGCCTTGTCAGAGTGTGCTGACTAGGATAAAGGTACCTCTCCTTACTTTTTAGGTGAGGTGAGATCCTTGTGTGCTAGCCATGGACACATGGCGATTCTCCATGGGTTTGTGGGTTATGTGACCACTAGGAGTGTGCCATGAGAGCATTCTCTAGCTCTCTAGGTCGTGTGTGAGTGGTCAGCCTGATTGCTAGGCTGATTTCCTCCCTTGTGTGAGATTATGGATTCTAGTGTGTGAGCCTTAGCCTCCATGGCTAAGTGGTNTCCAACATTTGGTATCAGAGCCAAGTTCTGCCACTTTTAGCCAGCACAGGCCGTCACTTTGAGAGTGACGGGTTGGGGTCAAACCTTCACCAAATTTGACGATCGACCACTGGATCTTCAAGTTCAAAAGACAAGCTTTCCAACGAGCCCAAGATCGCGAAGATCCAACGGTCGGATTGAGAGTTATGCTCAAAACGAGGTCGGCCAGGGCTACACTCTTCTCTATGAGTAAGACTGTCGCCTTGTGATGACCATAACTCTCTCGTTTCTTTGTCAAATTTAAAAAGTGGCACATGCGAATTGTTGTATTTTTCCTAAGCTTTCCATTGGTGCAAAAATATTTGCATTCCATCGATTCGTTTGGGAGAAACGCCGTTTACAAGCTGGCTGGCGTGAGTTGGAGTAGGAGCAGAAGCATACCCTGTTTTCAAGAGGGCATATCTTTTGAAATCCCCTGTTGATGACCCTGTTTTATGGGTCGATCTGAAAGGTTTTGAGCTGAATTTTCCAGTGGTGGGCTCAGTTTTTTAAAATTCCCAGTCTGCTGGCATCTACAGTCCATTTTCTGTCAGACAGATTTCTGGCAGAAGCAGCAGCAGAAGCAGGGGTAGCGCCGCCATCCAAGGGCAGCGCTGAGCATCACCAAGGCTCAAAATGGCAGCAGCTGGCGTTGTGACAGCAGCCCAGCCTTTGGAGAGGCTGGAGGGACGCGCCAACTTCACGTTTTGGAAGATCCGTACCCGCCTCCTTTTGGAGGAGAGGGGCTTGTGGGAGGTGGTGAGCGGCGACGAGCCGGCTCCAGTTCCGCAGGCAAAAGGCATCACCGCAGC
>SZWC01012745.1:4575-16697 GCA_023375785.1 Penium margaritaceum | reverse complement strand
GACTGCTGCTGCTGCTGGTTGCGTGAGCCCATGGCCATGAAAGCTGCTTCACTGTTGCTGCCGCCATTGCGCTTTGCTGCATTGCGACGCAATTCCACCTGCACCAGGTGTGTGCAGATGAAGTCGAGGTCGAGAGTTGGCTGGCACTCCAGCGTCTCTCGCACCGTGTCGTTGCTGGTTGGGAGTCCCCTCAGCAAGAGGAGGATGAAGCGCGTCTTTTCCACAGGGTTGCCGGCTGCTCTCAGCTGCTTCGCCAGCTCCTTTGCCCTGTCCAGGTATGCCTCCATCCCTTCACCACCCTGCATTTTCAGCGCCATCATCTTTTCCTCCAAAAGCATGAGGAATACAGGATCCTTGCTCTCATACTTCTTGCACAACGTATCCCACCCCTCCTTTGCAGTAGCCTTGTCACTCACGTACGGAAGATGCGGGTTGGAGATGGTGTTGACAAGCAACCTATAGGCCTGCCTGTCCTTCTTCTTCCACTCCTCATACGTCGCTGGTACAGCTGCAGAAGAACCCGCATCAGCTGCACCCTTTTGCGGCGTCTTCCCCGCCACCACCTGCGCTGCGGTGATGCCTTTTGCCTGTGGAACTGGAGCCGGCTCGTCGCCGCTCACCACCTCCCACAAGCCCCTCTCCTCCAAAAGGAGGCGGGTACGGATCTTCCAAAACGTGAAGTTGGCGCGTCCCTCCAGCCTCTCCAAAGGCTGGGCTGCTGTCACAACGCCAGCTGCTGCCATTTTGAGCCTTGGTGATGCTCAGCGCTGCCCTTGGATGGCGGCGCTACCCCTGCTTCTGCTGCTGCTTCTGCCAGAAATCTGTCTGACAGAAAATGGACTGTAGATGCCAGCAGACTGGGAATTTTAAAAAACTGAGCCCACCACTGGAAAATTCAGCTCAAAACCTTTCAGATCGACCCATAAAACAGGGTCATCAACAGGGGATTTCAAAAGATATGCCCTCTTGAAAACAGGGTATGCTTCTGCTCCTACTCCAACTCAGGCCAGCCAGCTTGTAAACGGCGTTTCTCCCAAACGAATCGATGGAATGCAAATATTTTTGCACCAATGGAAAGCTTAGGAAAAATACTACAATTCGCATGTGCCACTTTTTAAATTTGACAAAGAAACGAGAGAGTTATGGTCATCACAAGGCGACAGTCTTACTCATAGAGAAGAGTGTAGCCCTGGCCGACCTCGTTTTGAGCATAACTCTCAATCCGACCGTTGGATCTTCGCGATCTTGGGCTCGTTGGAAAGCTTGTCTTCTGAACTTGAAGATCCAGTGGTCGATCGTCAAATTTGGTGAAGGTTTCACCCCAACCCGTCACTCTCAAAGTGACGGCCTGTGCTGGCTAAAAGTGGCAGAACTTGGCTCNAAGGGCATCACTTGTGCTGAAGAATGGTTGTTCAATCACTCAAAATGATGGAGTACATATAGAGCTAGAGCTTGGGCAAGTCAGCCCTCTCACAAGCCACACCACTTAGCCATGGAGGCTAAGGCTCACACACTAGAATCCATAATCTCACACAAGGGAGGAAATCAGCCTAGCAATCAGGCTGACCACTCACACACGACCTAGAGAGCTAGAGAATGCTCTCATGGCACACTCCTAGTGGTCACATAACCCACAAACCCATGGAGAATCGCCATGTGTCCATGGCTAGCACACAAGGATCTCACCTCACCTAAAAAGTAAGGAGAGGTACCTTTATCCTAGTCAGCACACTCTGACAAGGCAATCCTAAGACCAAGGACCTTTTTGGATATTTCTCCCATCAGGTCTTGACCCTGGACCTCTTGCCTTTTTCTTTTCTCAGGCTAAGGCATGGAGCCATCACCCATGCCCACCCAGACATCGACGGTCCATGACCCCCGAAACTTTGAAAATTCATATCTCCCAATCCGACCGTTGGATCGGCCTCAAACTTGGACCGTAGACATTTTGCCACATGATCTTTCCAATGGTGAAGTTGGATTGGCGATCGGAGCAGGCATCTGGTACTTTCCTGGAACTTGCTCCTGTGGACCTGAAGTTGAGCCGGATGGCTCCCTTTCCAACAATTTTGCCATCTCTGGGCTGCACCACTGCTTCAAGATTCTGCTCGTGCGGGATCTTGGTTGTCCCCAATAGGTGGTACATGTCGCCTTCCTTCACTAAACTGGCCAATTCCTCTCCTTTTTCCTAGTCTAGGATGTAGCCATAGTCCTCCTCAAAGACGACGAGTAGTCCTATATTAGTGAGAGAAAGGATACTCAGATAAGGTTGAACGCAGCATCAGGTACATACAACACGCCATGGAACACTCCTACTTGAATGCCACGCGGGGTCTCCAATGACATCTCCACAATCCAAATCCCCTCAGCATACACCACACGATTATCACCCAAAGCAATCGAAGAGGGGGGAATGTAGAGCAGGTACATAAACTACTCCTTGTCGTGCGTCATGCTCTTGGTACAACCTGACTCCTTGTACCACGCCAGATCTGCCTTCTCCTTCTGCGACATGAGAGACTTGGTAATGAAGAGGCGGTCGCGCACCTCCTTGGCGATGTTCATGTTGCCTAAAAAGCGCACACTGATCTGGTTCTGCTGTTGCTAATGCTGCTGCTGCTGACACTGATGTGATTGGTGTTGTTTCTGCTATGGAGATTGCTGCTTTTGGTGGTGTTGTTACAACTCCTTCTGGTCCCTCTTGAACTTGAAATACTCTTTCTTGTAATGCCCCTCTTTGTGGCAATAGTGGCACTTGCCTTTCTTCTTGCCTCTACTACCTTGACTACTGTTATTGCTGGTTGCATGAGCCCATGGCCATGAAAGCTGCTTCACTCCTGCTGCTGCCGCCATTGCAGTTTGCTGCATTACGACACAATTCTACCTGTACCAGGTGCGTACAAATGAAGTCCAGGTCGAGGGTCCGCTGACACTCCAGCGTCTCTTGTACTGTGTCATAGCTCGTTGGGAGTCCCCTTAGCAAGAGGAGGACGAAGCGCGTGTCTTCCAGAGGATTGCCGGCCGCTTTCAGCTGCATTGCCAGCTCCTTTGTCCTGTCCGTTTACACTTCCATCCCTTCTCGATCCTGCATTTTCAATGCCATCATCTTCTCCTCTAAAAGCATGAGGAATACAAGATCCTTACTCTCATACTTCTTGCACAAGGTGTCCCACCCCTCTTTCGCAGTAGCCTTGTCACTCATGTACTGAAGATGCGGGTTGGTGATGGTATTGACAAGCAACCTATAGGCCTGGCTGTCCTTCTTCCACTCCTCATACACCGCCGTTCTAGTCGTAGATGAACTTGCATCTACTGCACCTTTCTGTGGCATCTTCACCGCCACCACCTCCACTACAAAGATACCTTGTTCTTGTGGAGACGTAGCGCTCTCCTCGTCGTTCACCACCTCCCACGAGCCCCTCTCCTCCAAAAAGAGGCGGGTACAGATCTTCCAAAACGTGAACTTGGCATGTCCTTCCTGTCTCTCCAAGGGCTAGGCTGCTTTTGCTATGCCTGCTGCTGCCATTTTGAGCCTTGGTGATTCTCAGCGCTGCCTTTCAGTGGCGGCGCTACCCGAGCTTCTGCTATTACTTCTCCTAGAAATATGTCTGACAGAAAATCAACCGTAGAGGCCTACAGACAGAGAATTTTGAAAGAGCCCACTTCTAGAAAATTCAGTTAAAAACCTTTCAGATCGACCCATAACACAAAGTCATCAACAGGGGATTTTCAGAGATATGCCCTTTTCAAAACAAGGTATGCTACTGCTCCTACTCCATGTCACACCAACCATCTTGTAAACGGCGTTTCTCTTCAACATACCAATGGAATGCAAATATTTTTACACCAATGGAAAGATTAGGAAAAAAAGTATTTCGCATGTACTATTTCTTAAATTTGACAAAGAAATGATAGAGCCATGGTCATCGCAAGGTGAGAGTCTTTCTGAAAGAGAATAGTTAAGCACTTACCGGCCTCGTTTGGAGCATAACTCTTAATCGGACTGTTGGATCTTTGCAATTTTGGACTCGTTTGAAATTTTGTTTCTTCTCATTCAAGATCAAATGGTCAATTGTGGAATTTCATGAAGATTTGATTCAAACCGTGACTCTCAAATTGACGGCCTGTACTGGCTGAAAGTGGAAGAACCTGGCTCTGATACTAAGTGTTGGAACTCGAGGAGAGAGGGAGCCTTCAAGCAGCAAACATGTTGGACTGGATGGGCATCTCTTGTACTGAAGAATGGTTGTTGAATCACTCAAAATGATGGAGTACATATAGAGCTAGTACTTGGGCAAGTCAGCCCTCGCACAACCCACACCACCTAGTCATGGAGGTTACGACTTACACACTAGAGTCCATAATCTCACACAAGAGAGGAAATTGGCCTAGCAATCAGGCTGACCACTCACACACAACCTAGAGAGCTAAAAAATGCTCTCATGGCACATTCTTAGTGGTCACATAACCCATAATCCCATGGAGAATCGCCATTTGTCCATGGCTAGCACACAAGGATCTCACCTCACCTAAAAAGTAAGGAGAGATACCTTTTCCTAGTCAGCAAACTCTTACAAGGCAATCCAAGAATCTAGGCCCTTTTTGGATATTTCTCCCATCAGCTCTTGACGCAGGACCTCTTGCCTTTTTCTTTTCTCAGGCTAAGGCATGGAGCCATCGCCCATGGTCATCGTGATATCGGTGGTCGATGACCCTGGAAACTTGAATAATTCATATCTCCCAATCCGACTGTTGGATTGGCCTGAAACTTGAACTATAGACATTTTGCGAGATGATCCTTCAAATGGTCAAGTTGGATGGACAATTGGAGCAAGCATTTGGTAGTTTCCTGGAACTTTTGCTCTGTGGACCTGAAAGTGAGCAGGATGGATCCTTTCCTAATCCGACTCTCCCCATACGCCAGCTTTTCACGCAATAGAATGGGAAGAAAAAAAAGCAACCACTCGGTGTGGCCGAACCATCGGTCACTGGTCAACAGTCCTCTGGCGATGGCCGGTCCATCGATCGGCTGTCGGTATATGCACAGTCGGTGGGCGTGCGTCTTGTCGGCCGGAGTGCGTCTTGCCGGTGGGCCATTTGAGGACGAGGGGGGAGGAGTTCAGCGCTTATGAACCTTTGTGTCGGCCGGGTGTCTCCCTCCCCCACCCACCTCGCGTCCTGCCCCGTTGTCCCCAGTCATCGAGTCCCCGTAACCGGGGACCACAGGGTTGTGGGAACCCACAATCCCATAGAGAATTGCCATGTGTCCATGGCTAGCAATGAAGGATCTCAGTTCACCTGAAAAGTAAGGAGAGGTACCTTTCTCCTAGTAAGTACACTCTTACAAGACAATCTAAGAGTGTAAGTCCTTTTGGATATCTTTTCCATCAGGTCTTGACCTTAGACCTTTTGCCTCTTTCTTTTGTTAAGATAAGGCATGGAGCTATCACCCATGGTCATCCAGACAGGTGTTGTTGATGACATTAGAAACTCCAAAAATTCATCTCTCAATTCGACCGTTGGATGGGCTCGGACTCTAGATATTTGGCCACTTGATCTTACCAATGGTGACCTTGGATAGAGGATTAATGTAGACATATGGTAGTTTCTTGAATCTTGCTTTTGTGGAGCTGAAACTGAGCCACATGGTCTATTTTCCAACAGTACGCCACTTTGGCAACATAAACCTAACTAAGAGATATTGACTGCCTTGTTATGGTTAAATTTGACATGTTGTACGTAGAGAAAGCGGATAAGGCAAAGGAGGATTCGCAATGTAACAAGAGCCTGATTCATCACAAGGAGTGATTTATGCAGCTGCTTTCTATTTCTCCCCAACTATTACCTTAAGTAATTATTGGGTGGTCTTTACTCAGGAGACAAGGATTGTAGAAAGGTGGTTTAAGATCCCACGTGGTATTTAAGTGGGAGTATTCTATGGCATGGTACATGTATCTCATGCTATGTTCATCCTTCTCCCAGTCGCCTTTCTTACCAACACCAAACTATGCATTGCCTTTGACCATGAACATGTCTACATCCTTCATAAGGATACGGAAGGGGAGTAGGCATGGTCATTGAAGGAGAATAAAACATACGGCCTTTAGGGGTCAACAAAGATCCTGCGTAAACAAAGCCTTCCAATAGCTGTGCTAGCAATAAATGGTAAGATCTAGTATGTGAACTAGACCACATCGGCACGGGCACCTTACACGAGCTTCAATCTAAACAAGTTCTGCATGACATGTACATTATCTCCAAGTATGGGGAGTACTTGTGTATCGGTTGTTTGGAGGGGAAGCATCGTTTCAATGTATTCTCTAGAGCAAGGAAGCATGCAAAGGAGTTGCGAGTATTGATCCACAGACTTGTGTGGGTATTTGGAGCTTTATAGGCTCTAGGTAACTTGGTACCTTTATTGGTGGTTTCAACTATTATACTGACGTGTACTTCCTCCTTTCCAAGGACCACTGCTTTGACCGATTCAATGAGTTCAAGGCCATGGTTAAGAACGAGGCCAGTAAGAAAATGTTGGGAAAGGAGCCATCCGGCTCAGTTTCACGTCCACAAGAGCAAACTCCAGGAAACTACCAGATGCCTGCTTCGATCGTCAATCTAGCTTCACTAGTGGAAAGATCAGGTGGAAAAATGTCTACGAATCAAGTTTTGAGCCACTCCAACGGTGGGATTGGGAGGTATGAATTTTCAAAGTTTCCAGGATCATTGACTGCCAATATCTAGGTGACCATAGGCGATGGCTCCATGCGTGAGCCTGAGAAAAGAAAAAGGCCAGAGGTCCAGGATCAAGACCTCATGAAAGAAATATCCAAAAAAGTCGTAGATTTTGGAGTTGCCTTGTCAGAGTCTACAAAATAGGAAAAAGGTATATCTCCTTACTTTTTAGGTGAGGTGAGATCCTTGTGTGCTAGCCATGGATACATGGCGATTCTCCATGGGATGGTGGGTTATGTGACCACTAGGACTGTGCCATGAGAGTATTTTTTAGCACTTTAAGTCGTGTGTGAGTGGTCAGCCTGATTGCTAGGCCGATTTCCTCTCTTGTGTGAGATTATGGACTCCAGTGTGATAGCCTTAGCCTCCATGGCTGTTGGAACTTGAGGAGAGAGGGAACCTTGCAGCAGCGAGCATGTGTGATTGGAAGGGCATCACTTGTGCTGAAGAATGGTTGTTTAATCACTCAAAATGATGGAGTACGTATAGAGCTAATGCTTGGGCAAGTCAGCCCTCTCACAAGCCACACCACTTAGCCATGGAGGCTAACGCTCACACACTAGAGTCCATAATCTCACACAAGGGAGGAAATCAGCCTAGCAATCAGGCTGACCACTCACACACGACCTAGAGAGCTAGAGAATGCTCTCATGGCACAATCCTAGTGGTCATATAACCCACAAACCCATGGAGAATCGCCATGTGTCCATGACTTGCACACAAGGATCTCACCTCACCTAAAAAGTAAGGAGAGGTACCTTTATCCTAGTCAGCACACTCTGACAAGGCAATCCTAAGACCAAGGACCTTTTTGGATATTTCTCCCATCAGGTCTTGACCCTGGACCTCTTGCTATTTTCTTTTCTCAGGCCAAGGCATGGAGCCATCGCCCATGGTCACCCGAATATGGACGATCGATGACCCCGGAAACTACGAAAATTCATATCTCCCAATCCGCTCGTTGGATCGGCCTCAAACTTGGACCGTAGACATTTTGCCACCTGATCTTTCAAATGGTGAAATCGGATTGACAATCGGAGCAGGCATCTGGTACTTTCCTGGAACTTGCTCTTGTGGACCTGAAACTGAGCCGGATGGCTCCTTTCCCAATAATCTCCCACTTTGCTGCAGTCAGAGTGGGCTGAGTCCACATGCCTTCATGCAAAACTGTTGCTTCTCACGGGTCACTGGCTTGGTGCAAAAATCAGCGACCTGCCTGCTAGTTGGAGTAAACTCCAGCTTGATAGCACCCTCCTGCACCATGTGCCTGATGAAATGATATGCGATGTCAATGTGCTTGGTGCGTGCATGGTGCTCAGGATTCTTGGCGAGTGCGATTGCGCTCTGGTTGTCGACGCGCAGAGGAACTGGAACTGCTGCACTCCCACTCATCTCTGCCATGAGACGTTCGAGCCAAACTGCTTCCTTGGCTCCAAAGGTGAGAGATACGTACTCAGCTTCTGTACTCGAGGTGGCCACGACCACCTGCCGCTTNCTGCACCAGCTGATGGCTCCACCATTCATGAGGAACACATGTCCAGAGATGGACTTGCGGTCCTCAGGGTTTGAAGCCCAATCTGCGTCTGTGTAGCCGATGATGCTGTTGTCATTGCCGTTGTAGGTGATGCCGATGTTGATGGTTCCAGCAAGGTAGCGGAATATCTGCTTCACTACCTTCTGGTGCTCCGGTCCGGGGTTAGCCATGTCCTGGCTCACAGCGCTCACAGCCTGTGCGAGGTCCGGCCTGGTTGCCACCATCAGGTACATGAGACTGCCGACGGCGCTCTGGTACTTCTGCTGCTCAGCTGTATTTGCGTCTACATTGAAGCTCACGAGGTACTGCCGCGTCTCCAGCGGTGTGCCGATGGGTTTTGCCTCTGCCATGCCGAACCGCTGCAAAATATCCTTGCTGCAGCGAGAGAGAGCGTGACTTGCGGTCACGCGTGATCTGGATACTGAGGAAGTATGATGCCTCCCCAAGATCAGACATCTGGAAGCGCTCCTGCATGACTTCCTTGAACTCCTGCAGTGCACACATGCTGTTGGAAAGGAGGAGCATGTCATCCACATAGACAATGATGATGAGGATCTCATGCTCATGCTGCCAGCGATACACGCTGTAGTCACACTCGCTACGCTCAAACCCCATGCACTGCAACGCTGCATCCAACTTCTGGTTCCAAGCACGCGACGCTTGCTTCAGGCCGTACAGCGACTTCTGCAGCTTGCAGACAAGGTGCTCCTGGCCATCCATGACGAACCCCTCCGGCTGCTCCATGTAGATCTCCTCCTCCAGGTCACCATTCAAGAATGTCGTCTTGACATCCATGTGGTGAACCTCGAAGTCCTCAGCTGCTGCATAAGAGAGGAGCGTGCGCACAGAGTTAAACTTTGCAACAAGGGCAAAAGTTTCTGTGTAGTCGATGCCCTCCTGCTGCGAGCAGCCCTTGGCGACCAGCCTCGCCTTGTACTTTTCCAGGTTACCATCTGCTCCCCGCTTCTTCTTGAAGACCCACTTGCACTTGATCACCTTACGTCCTGGTGGACGCTCTGTCAGCTCCCACGTGCCGTTGTCCAGCTGCGACTGTATCTCCTGCTGCACGGCTTGCGCCCAATCTGCTGCATCCGGTGCAGCCATGGCCTCCTTGTATGATGTTGGCTCATCTGAATGTGCTGCAACTACGACGTTCATCTGTTCTGGTTTGTGCAGCATCCAGAAATGGCCGCACTCACCAGGCTTGTAACGCACCCTCAGAGGGTACCTGCGACCTGGTGCTGGAGCGTCAGCGGGCGGCTGGCGCGATGCTGCTGGCACAATTGCTGCTGCTGGTGGTGCTACATCTCCCTCCTCTGCTTCTGCCGATGAGACATGGGAGAGTAGAGTGATTCTCCCACTATCACAGTAGAAGAAGGATCGGGAGAAACTGGGTCAGGAAGAATTTCTACTCCCATTGTCTCATCAGCTGCTGGTTCTGCTGCCTCTTCACACACGATGTTGGTGCCAATGACGTTACTCTCATTGAAGACGACATCCCTGGAGATGATGACGTGGCCTGTATCCCTCTCGTAAGGGCGATACGCCTTGCTTGCCACGTCATAGCCAATCATCAGCATCTGTACACTCTTTGCATCCCACTTTTACCGCTTCTCCTTTGGCACGTGCATGTGGGCCAAGCTGCCAAACGCGCGAAGATGACCTACGCTCAGCTTCTTGCCGAACCACACCTCGTACAGCGTCATCTGCTCCAGCGTCTTAGTTCGACTGCGGTTCTTGATGTAGACGGCAGTGCTCACGGCTTCAGCCCAGAAGTCGTAGGTCAGCCGAGCCGCGTGCAGCATGGAGCGCGCCAACTCCACAATGGTACGGTTAGCGCGTTCTGCTACACCGTTCTGCTGCGGCGAGTAAGGCGCGGTACGCTGCGCCTTGATGCCAGCTGCTGCGAGGTAGTCCTGGAATTCCTTGCTCAGGTACTCTCCATCGCGGTCGCTGCGCAACGCCTTGATCTTCTTGCCAGATTGGTTCTCCACCATGGCCTTGAACTCCTTGAACCTGTCAAAGCACTGGTCCTTGGAGGAAAGGAAGTACACTGCAGTGTAACGGCTGAAATCATCAATGAAGGTGAGAAAATACCTAGAGCCTCCAAAGCTCTGGGTCTGCATTGGTCCGCACAAGTCTGTGTGGACCAGCTCCAACACCTCTTTTGCACGCTCCCCTGCTCCAGAGAACGCCTCGCGGTGTTACTTCCCCTCCAAACATCCGATGCATAACTGCTGCTCAAAGTTAGAGATGGTAGGCAGGTCACGCACCATCTGCTTTGCTTGAAGTTGCTGCAAGGCGCGCATGCCAATGTGGCCGTAGCGCGCATGCCAGATCTCGCCATTTGTCGCCTGCACCACTGCTGCAAGACTCTGCTCACGCGGGATCTTGGTCGCCCCCAGCAGGCGGTACATGTCGCCCTCCTTCACCGACTTGGCCAACTCCTCTCATGTTTCCTTGTTCAGGATGTAGTCATAGTCATCATCGAAGACAACGCGCATTCCTGTGTTGGTGAGAGAGGACACTAAGAGAAGGTTGAATGCAGCATCAGGTACATACAGCACGCCATGGAAAACTCCCACTTCAATGCCACACGAGGTCTCCAACCACATCTCCACAATCCCAATCCCCTCAGCATACACCATCCGATCATCACCCAAAGCAATCGGCCGAGGAGGAATGGAGAGCAGCTGCGTGAACTGTTATTCCTGAGTCACGTGGCCTGAGGCTCTGGTCTAGAAAATAGCGCCGACACAATGGCAACTGCCGACCGTCCAAGGGAATTTCACCCAAGGATCACGATCACCCCCAAGGAAATAACTATGCCTCTGGTGAGACCTAGCTACCCAGGTGCTTTCGCTCAAGGTCTTAGGGGTTCCCGCCCTCCAAGCCTTCTTCTTCCTTGGTGTGAGAGCCCAACAAATTAAGTCAGCACTCTCACACGAGCAAGATTACAACCACCTTAGCAGTTCATATCAAGCTCAGTCTCAAGCGCACAGCTCAAACAAGAGACATCAAGTGAAGGAGTAGTTGAGACAGTGGCAAGTACAAGGCATAAATAGCTAAGGAGTGCATTTGGCAGCCGAAGCGCACGCGCCTCGGCTAACCCGAAGCGCGCGCGCCTCGGCCGATGTCACTCCTTAAATTAAGGAGGTCATCCCCTCAATCAGGGAAGACATCCCCTGATCCAAGGCACATCTTGCATCTTCCAATCCGACCGTTGGATCAGCCCGAAACTTGGACAGCTCACAGTCTGACACCTGCTCTTTCCATCGGTACGGTCAGATTGACAATCTGAATAGCCATCGTCAGAAAAACCCAGGGGACTTATCCTTGAACAAGGACAGTGCATGCGTGGTCTGTTGGACCGGACCCAGGGGACTTGCTCCACATGAGCAATGCATGCCTGGTCCGTCCACTACTCGCCAATTCTGGAGACTAGTGGTCAAGGGGCATTCAAATAACAACAATCTCTCCCTTGCACCTCTGGCCACTTGTCCTGTCTTCAGTCTTCGTCACTTACGCTCTTCATGCCGATACCCTGTCTTCCTGCAAGGTGGAGTGCTCGGTGAAGGGGTTTTGTCAGCATGTCTGCCCGGTTGAGCTTGGACGCAACGTGCTCAAGCTCCAGCACTCCCTTAGCGACCAGGTCGCGACTGAAGTGGTACCGAACTTCGATGTGTTTTGTCCTCTGCGTCAAGGTGCCATTTTTGGACATGTCGATGGCAGACTTGTTGTCCACCTTGACTACCGTTGCGGCCGATTGAGGTGCTCGTATCTCTTGGAGCAGGCTACGCAGCCACATTGTCTCCTTGCACGCTTCCGCTAGAGCAATGTACTCTGCTTCGGCAGT
>SZWC01012744.1:53895-83254 GCA_023375785.1 Penium margaritaceum | reverse complement strand
CATATACATATACATATACATATACATATACATATATATACATATACATAAACATATACATATACATATACATAGACATATACATATACATATACATATACATATACATATCCATATACATATACATATACATATACACATACATATACATATACATATACATATACATATACATGTACATATACATATACATGTACATGTACATATAAATATACATATACATACACATATACATGTACATATACATATACATATGCATATAGATATACATATACATATACATATACAAATACATATACATATACTCGTACATATACATACACAGATACATATACATATACATGTACATATACATATACATATACATATACACATACATATACATTAGATATAGATATATACATAGATATTGATATGGATATAGATATAGATATAGGTATAGATATGGATAAAGATATACATATAGATATACATATAGATATATATAGATATAGATGTAGACACAGATATAGCTATACATATACATAAGCATTTATATATACATATAGATATGGATATACATATACATATAGATAGAGATATAGATATAGCTAAAGATAAGGATATAGATATTGATATAGATATAGATATAGGTTTTGATATAGATATAGATATAGATATAGAAATGGATTTCAATATTAGTATAGGTATATATATACATTTTTATGTGGACATATATGTAGATGTACATATAAATGTAAAAAGGCATAAGGAAGATAATTTTACCTTCATGTATTCATTTCTTGATATCTTAACTATGGATTTCATCATTTTGATTTGAACCTTTGTACAATTGTGTTTGGTATGTTTTTTAAAAACTAATTTCATGAATTAAATCCTGATGTTTTCATTTTAAATAGAAAATGAGATGTGTAAAAACCATGAATGATGATTAACATATGCATATTACACGTTTTAAAGCATGAGATCATTGTAATTATTGTGTGTATGTTTTTTTATTCTTTAACATACCTCGGTGTGCAAACAATGCAGAGAACAGTTATAGAAAATGGAAGAATTAATACACATATGTCTTTCATTCCAATATATGACCTTTGAGCATCAGTACATAGTTCTTTTCTTCTTTTCGTATAGGGTATCTTTTGCGGAGAGGAATGTACTGCAAACTGTGAGGTTTGCAGGTCAAACTCTCCTTGTTTTTTATTCCATTTGTTGCCAGGTTTTCTGAGTTGGATTTCTCTTGCACATTTTCTAATCCACGTCTCCAAGGACTTGGCCGTGAGCCCATCCTGATTTGTGACACGGGTTCAGTCTCCATAGTTCTGAGGCGCGTTTCTACACTTGGACGCAGTACTCTGACGTGGATGAGGACTTCGCTGCAAAATTGAACATGTTAGGGGTGGTGAATGCACATGCTCAGAATTACATGCCACATACATATCTGATTGTTGAATGAAATTTACGAAGTTTATGTAACATTCATACATGTTCAGCGCAGTGCACATTGGAGTTCGTGACGTTTCACAGACGTTATTTGTTTTCGAAAACTAACAGTTCATGCAAGCACACAAAAACTAGCCACGTACGTGCGAACGCACAAATCGGCAACGAGCCGCACATCTAGACACTTCCATCACAGGCTGGTCAATACTTTCAATGCAACGACTTTCCAAAATGTTCTAGGAAAGTTAGCAACGCGACAACGTGAAACACTTGTACACGGTGTCGCAGGGTGGAAGAACATAAACGTTCGAGGTACACGCCAAAGGAAAGACATTGACGAAACCACCTGAAAGAAGACACGCTAATCTCTGTGCAAACATGGCTCGAGGGGCCGTGTTTCACATAATGTCCTTCTTCGACATCTGTTATAAGCGAAGACAGATCAGTTCATTGATAGACATGTACTACCAACGTATTCGCAGTGAACAGTTGTTTGCAAACCAGTTCTCTATTGTGACGTATGGATCCAGTTCTTGCAGCCATATTGGTCAGTCTCTCACTCCCCCCCTCTCCCCCGCGTGCTTGTACTTTCGGTTCAGGAAGGTGTTGGCGCTATGTAGCATCTCCAAGCGGCGTCGTACCCCTTAACATCCATGCACTTTTGAATCCTGCCGTGAAAGACGGAAGGCGAACTAGTACCGTTACCAGTCGTCTTTGCCGTGACCAGCGTGCTGCTCAATTGTTATGCGACAGGTGCTACTGAGTCTCCTCTTGGTTCCCTGTCACTCATTTTGTAGCTGCTGGAGGGTTCGTGACTTGGCCTGCTATGGAGGAAGGTGCCTGACGCTTCCAACTTGTGTTGTGCGGACCATTTGGAATGCAGGGTACGGAACACGTCATGACGGAGCCACCAAACGAGACCCACACCAATCATCATGCATCAATCGGACCCGCAGCTGACAGCACTCTCAGTCTCCTCTATCGGACGTGGATGCTTCTGGCTCTTCTGCTCCTTGTATCCTGTAGTAAGGCTCATGCTGATACCTGCATTGGGAGCGATGGGTGTCCCGTCTGCAATGTGAATGGTTTGTCACTTGCTGAATCTTCCGATGCGTTTGTTTGATGTGAACAACATATGGGCATGCAGCAGTCTGTACTCTAAGAAGGGCAGGACTTTCTTTGGATACATGAGCATCATCCGATTGTGCAGGTGCTGCAGTCCGACTCCTCCCTGCACGTACTTTTGTATGCCGGAGGATGTAACTGGACCTACCGCACCAATACACCCCAGCATTACTAATGTTTGCAAGACTGGAGTCCCTTGGCCCAAGAAGGCGTGCTCTGTTCCTTGGAGCGAATGGAGGCGTGTTCCTTGTTGCAGCTGTTGATACCTTTGTGTCTGCCCCAGACACCAGTTTGGCCATGCTTTTTGCTTAAGCACAGGGAAGCTGCTGCGCTGTAGCAACCGTCGCAGTGGTGGTAACTTTGCCATTTGAAACCTGGAGTATCTGTCAAAAGTTGGGTAAGCACAGTGCTGACGGGAACAACGAGGACAATATAAGGCGTTACTTTCTGGGAATCCAGGAGACCATGGCATCGTGTACCAAAGGAGGAGCACTTCACCGTGCAGACGTGGGGGCATATCTTGTCGTTGGAAGTGCTTTGTCACTTGTCACTGTATGTTCCTTGTATGCTTCCCTTAAAATAATAGTTTCTGTTTGTTACTACTTCCATAGAGACATTTTGCACAAAAACCCTATGTTGTATGGTTTGATAAGTGTTCTTTCATAAAGTTTATGCAGTTAGTGAAGGTGAAGGTGAGCAAGGATGAAAGATGAACCAGGTCTTCGACACTCACATTGGAAGGTTGCTAACAAGAAAAGCTTGCTTGTACATCTAAAGCACCATCCGTTACGTACCAAAAGCTCCAATAAGGCAGAGGATGGGGCAACATGGGTTTCTTTAGGGTACCGAAGAGACAAGCGGGGGCAGGGCTTGTGGAGGGGGAAACTTAAACAAAGTCACCTACTGTTACAGCAAGTTCTGCAGCTACATGTAGGGGCTGGTGCTGGAACTGCTCTAGAAGCAGCACCAGTAACGCCTGCGGATGCTACTGCTCTGTTCTCAAACTTCAGGACATCAAAACCATTAGGGAGGTAACTAGTGCTGCTGCTCTGTGAGCCAAAGCATCATTTCTGCCGATGCCGCTGCTTTGGTTGGCAGCAGCAGCAGCTTTTGCAACTGCTGCTTCTCTGCGCAATACAACAGCAGCATCCGTGAACCGGATTCTGGTGTTGCTGCTGTTCCCACTCCCTTCCGGCACCCTGTCCACAGCTGGTGTGAGGTGCAAGCTGTAGACAAAAACACCTCAGCCACTCTCCTTCCGGCACCCTATCCACAGCTGGTCTGCACCAGAGGCCATAGACACAAACACTTCAGCCACTCCCTTCCAGCACCCTATCCACAGCAAGTCTGAACCGCATGCCGCAGGCCGTAGCCACTCGCTTCTGCCGAGTCCCATGTTTGTGTGCATGTTGTGCGCACAATACCTCACCAACCACATGCTTCGCTCCAACTGATGCTGCTGCTTTGTGCAGCAGTAGAAGCAGCTTTCACAAGTGCTGCTTCTCTGCCCAATGGCAACAGCGGCATCTGGGTGTACTGCTGCTCCTTTGACAGGTGATACCCTCGCAGCTTACTGCTTTCTGATGTACTAGCGGCAGTAGACGTAACAAAGGCAGTCGCACCATATGTGACAGCAACAGCAGCAGCCGCTAAGCTGCATTACCGCTTCCAGTTGGACAACTTAGGCCGCAGGTTGGGGCAGTATGTTTATTTCATTTAGCAATTTCAGTCAAAATCGTGAAGGCATCATGATGATGTAGTTCAATGGACACGTAGGTTTTTCACAATTGCACATAGTGGCTCACACTTCATTAGATCAAGGGTTCATGTGCCATGTCTTTAGTGAACAAGAAGGCCTCAAGTACAGACCATTGGATGGTACAACTGTTTTAGGTGAAAGTTGGTTGTACCCATGATCAAAAGGTGCAAAGCAAAACTTTACATTAAATGATATATGCAGAACATCATGTTGAAGGCTTTAAACTTTCTTTAATAGCTGTACATGCTTCAAGCTGATCACTAGCTTTTAAAAAACAAGATTTGGATTTTCTATGAGCTGACACATGTTACCCTTTAAAAGGGGAAACATCACTTTAACTTCATTTGCAGCACAGAATAAGTGCTAACCTAACCTAGGATCCACACAATCTTGTTCCTGATCAATTTAAACAATTTGTTCAAACGTCATCATGAATACCTTTTGGTCTAGGTGAACAATGCGGAGGGTAATGTGAAGGAATAAACATGACATGGGACCAAACCTCTGTTGGAGGAGTTTACAACTGTACTCTAGAACCCAACTTTTGTGCTTCCACCAAAATGACATGTAAGCCACATGATTTTTATACTATGAGTGGGAACTCCTCCATTTACACCCATGTATAATCTAAGTTGGGTAAAAGAGAGAGAAGAAACATACAAAATCATACAGGATGGTGCAAAAGGGTGGTTTGAGCTGAGTACTTTTATTTAGGGTGCAGTGATCATTTTGTTTTATAACAAAGAATATCTTTTATGCAAGTTTGCGGACTATCAAGCACTAAAAACGTTGAACCTTGAGGATCGCATTTACCGCAAACTAAGGAACTCTTTCATTATATAGAAAGGGAAAAAATCCTCTCATCCTATGGGTAATCTCATGGGTGCAAATGTACATCTCAATAGATGATGTGCCTCGACCAGATTTCCAAATGCAAATGAAGCATTATTCACTTTGGGTCTTGTTATTTTGGCTTGACAGACTCTACGGCAACCCCTAAAGGAGAAATGATGCAGAACGTTCCTACAAAACTTGGTCACTTTGTCTTTGTTTGCCTTTAAGACACCTTCGTTTCTCCAAATTCATGGATGAGCAGAGAAAAGGCACACAAAGTTTTGTTGATTGTAAGGGAGGAGTTTAATGAAAATGGAACCAAGTCTAAACATGAGCAAGATGAGCTTGAATACCTTAGGAATATGTTTGGATATAATGGTATTCATGTTGTAACAGCTGTAACTCCACCTCTTACACAAAAGTTCTTCTTGGAGTTCATAAGAACCAAGAATTCTGAACTCAATGAATTTGCATTAAGCTGTGGAAGATTCCCTCGTGGAAGGTAGAGTTGTGAAGCTCACAATATGACCAAAGCTTATCATTGTTTTTGGTGCCTCCGTTGTTTTTGGCCTTTTGCTTGCCATTATTCTTGACTAGGGGATACATATGCTACTTTTCATTAACCCTGGTGTTCTCCTAAGCTTTTCCTCTAGCCCCTACACTTTCCATGCACATGTCTTGGCCTTGTTATGCTTGTGCATTTAGGCATGCATCTGATTTGTCCTTGGGATCCTTTGAGTACACATCCCTCATGTAGTCATGCAAGATATTGTGCCTTGTCCAAGCCTGGCCCATTGCCGTTGCATTGGCGTTGACCTTCAACTTCTCGTAGGAAAGACCATCATGTAAGTGTTCGAACAAAAAGTACTATACTTCCTTGAAATTCAGGGTTTCATTCCCTTGTGAAATCCTTTTGGCTCGTCTTCGAATGGGATGAACTCGCTCAAGCAAGTCTTTTGTGCTTGACCCATCTACTTGAAGTCTTTGATCATGTGGAAGATTTAGATGGTCTACATGGACATGTAAGGATTTATTTAAAACCTACCTCTAAAAACAAGTATGTGGTGATATTCCTTGAAGAAACCACAAATACATCTAAACATAAACCCCTCGTCATCCGTGACATGTTCCTTGAAACTTTACTGGGGTTGTTCCAATAAGTAGAACCATGAGCCATGACAAGTTGGAGATTTTACAACGACACAATGCTTTGCAAATTACGAGCAACAACTTTGTTTCTTTACAACAAAAGTAAACACATCACACTTAATTGTAGATCTGACTGACCAAAAGCTACAACCACGTCCTTGAGAAGATCTTCATGGCAATTCTACTTTAAGCAAATGTCTAAGAATTTTGGTGGCCAAAAGCCTTTTAAAAAGGAAATGGGTTGAGAATCCATTACTCAAAACGAGCCTTCCATCAACATTAATCCATATCCGGCATGGCACAACAAAAAGCTTGATATCACCAGCCTCTGATGTTGTAGCTTTATGGCTCTCTACCATGTAGCACAACAATGACGACGTAAGGTGGAAGACAAAGGCAATCTAGGAATCAACATTGGCCAGAGTGATGCCCAAAAGGCATTGATCTTCTATGAAATCACGATGCATGGCTACATGAGAAGCCATGATGCTCTCTTTGAAGAGAATATCACAGTCAAGACTTGCACTGAGGCAAACACAAGAACTTTAAAGAAAAGACTGTAAAACACAACGGATTTAAACAGAAGGTGTTTCTTGGCATTGATGGGAAAGGAAGAAATCACCAAAACAATGCTACACCAAGCACATGACAAGATAGTAGAGGTGGTAGAAAGTATAACAACAACTGGTGACAACAGTTTGCACCACTCCGCAACCAGTTCACACCACTCCACAACTAGTTCGCACCACCCCTCAACCAGTTTGCACCACTCCGAAACCAGTTCGCACCACTCCGCAACCAGTTCGCACGACTCCCAAACCAGTTCTCACTGGTCCACAACCAGTTTACACCTCTCCACAACCAGTTCGCACCACTCCGCAATCCGTTCGCACCACTCCCCAACCAGTTTGCACCAGTCCGCAACCAGTTCGCACCATTCCTCAACCAGTTTCCACCACTCCGCAAGCAGTTCGCACCACTCCGCAACCAGTTTGCACCACTCCGCAACCAGTTCGCACCACTCCGCAACAAGATCGCACCATTGTGCAACAACTTCGCACAACGTTGCAACCAGTTCGCACCACTTCGCAACCAGTTGGCACCACTCCACAACCAGTTCGCACTACTATGCAACCATTTCGCACCACTCCGCAACCAGTTCGCACCACTGTTTACATGAAATCTGCCGCGCACGCAGATATTCTGCAGGGGAGACCGAGTCATGGACTTCCGCGATGGAGTTGAGGCGAGTGAGGGGTGGTCTTTGGGCAAAGGGAGAGAACTACAGTTGATCCTCATGGTGGAGGGGCGGAATGGGCATCTTTCTGGGCTTGTGTTGGGCTGTTTATGGGTGTGGGGAAGGCTGGAATAGTAATGGTGGTAGATCCGCGGAATTGGCTGTTCAGTAACAACGGCTTCATATTTGGGGTTCCGCGGAAGTGGCAAAACAAGGGCAGGGGGTGTGTCTGCGGATTAGGCATCTTGGGAGGTGAACTTTGGTGACTTTGGGGTCCGCGAAATGCCTCAAAACATGGTGCAAGGTTCAGCTGCGGATTTGGGTTGTTTGGGATGCTACCGGAGCAAGTTTTGGGTGCGCGGAGGGCGTGAGAAAGTGCCATGATGGTCAGGAGCGGAATGGGCATGTTTGGGAGGGTGTTTTGTGGCTAAGTTGAGGAGGAAGTGCCGCGGAATGGTGCTGGGTGCCTAATCCGCGGAATTGTTTTGCCAGTAACAACAGAGGGGCAAGCTACAGTGCCGCGGAAGAGGCGGAAAGCGGCCATGATGTTGACCTGCGGATTTGCCACATTTCTGATGGAGTTGGAGTCACTTGTGTGGACAAGAGGGGTGCGGAAAGAGGCCTCCAAGCGTATCCGCGGATTTGATGTTTAGAGGAGAGGCGTGTGAGGGCGGAACAAGAGGCACAAGTGTTTCGGACAAAAGAAAGGGTCACACAAGGTGCGGAAGTGTTGTACAAGACGTGGGAAGACAACCGGACCAAGAATGGCGGGAACCACAAGGCGCAAAGACCAAGAAGTGGCGGGAGGCGGCACGACGAGCAAGGAGGAAGCAACGGCGGCACTTACTTCGCGGATGGGAATAAAGTAGTGGTGGTAGTGGGTGTGAATGCAAGGGGGCCGCGACGCGGCGGGGAAGGGTGTAGCGGACTATATAATGGGCTTAGTTGCATCAGTGTAGTGTTCGGACTTGGAATCCGGGCTTGTGGACTTGTGTTCAGTTGACATGAGTTAATCAAGCTCATTACCGCACAACCTTGCCTCACTCTTTCCTTCATCTCAGCACTCTGTCACCATGGATTCCGCAAGTGAAGCTGAGGACTCCGAAGATGACACAAGGTGTTCCGCGGACTCATAAGACTGGCCTGACACAAGTGAAGAGTGCGGAAGAGTGCCCAAGTGACCGCGAAAGTGGATGGGTGGCCCTTGGACGATTCTCAAGAGAGCAGAAGGAAGGGTATTGGGCCTCCGCCGCATGATTTCTGTGTCTCTGTCTTGGTTCCGCGGATTTGCCATGTTCTATGCTTTAGCGGAATGACGGAATCCACAATAAGGGTGTTGCCAAAGTAACTAATGGGTGGGACTGCGGAATGGGCTTGTTTTAGGGGTGTAGAGGGTGCCGAATCCGCGGAAAAGGGGCTGCAAAAGTGGGCCATGTGTGTACCCGCGGAATTGCCATGTAAGGGACACTAGGGGGGAGCCAAATCTGTGGAATAGGGGTGTTCCGGGAGGGGGTGATGGAGTTCCACGGAATTGCCATGTCAGAGGGGTGATGTGAACGGAGGAAAGACCACTTGTGAGTGATCAATTGTGACATTGCATCATGGTGATTGTGGGATCAAGTCTTGTAGTGTGCAGAAGGAGGAGATGTGCGGAGGACAACATGGAAGGTGCGGAAGTGAAGTGACAGCGCGGAACAAAGACGAGCGCAGCAAAAAAAGGGCCAACAACCACTCCGCAACCAGTTCGCACCACTCCACATCCAGTCGCAGCACTCCACAACAAGTTCATACCAAACCGCAACCAGTTCGCACCACTCTACAACCTGTTGGCACCGCTCCGCACCCAGTTCGCACCACTCCGCAACCAGTTTACACCCCTCCGCAACCTCTTTGCACAACTTGGCAACCAGTTCACACCACTCCGCAACCATTTCGCACCACTCCACAACCTGTTCGCACCACTCAGCAACCAGTTCGCACCACTCCGCAACCAGTTGGCACCACTCCGCATTTCGTTCGCAATACTCCGCAACCAGTTCGCTCCAGTCCGCAACCAGTACGCACCACTCCGCAACCTGTTCGCACCACTCAGCAACCAGTTCGCACCACTCCGCAACCAGTTGGCACCACTCCGCATTTCGTTCGCAATACTCCGCAACCAGTTCGCTCCAGTCCGCAACCAGTACGCACCCTTCCGCAACCAGTTCGCACCACTCCGCATCCAGTTTGCACATGTCCTCAACCCGTTTGCACCACTCTGCAACCAGTTCACACCACTCCGCAACCAGTTAGCACCACACCACAGCCAGTTCGCACCACTCCGCATCCAGTTTGCACATGTCCTCAACCCGTTTGCACCACTCTGCAACCAGTTCACACCACTCCGCAACCAGTTAGCACCACACCACAGCCAGTTCGCTCCACTTCGCAACCAGTTCGCACCAGTCGGCAACCACTTTGCACCACTCCGCAACCAGTTCGCACCACTCCGCAACCAGTTCACACCACGCCGCAACCAGTTTGCACCACACCTCAGCCAGTTCCCTCCACTCCAAAACCAGTTCGCACCACTCGGCAACCAGTTTACACCACTCCGCAACCAGTTGACACCACTCCGCAACCAGTTCGCACCACTCCACAACCTGTTGCCACCACTCCGCCACCCGTTTGCACCACTGTGCAACCAGTTTACACCACTTTGCAACGGGTTCGCGCCACTCCGCAACCAGTTTACACCACTCTGCAACCAGTTCGTACCACTCCGCAACCAGTTCGCACCACTTTGCCACCAGTTCACACCACTCCGCAACCAGTTTGCACCACTCCGCAACAAGTTCGCACCACTCTGCAACCAATTCGCACCACTCTCCAACCAGTTCCCACCACTCCACAACCAGTTCGCACCACTCTGCAACCAGTTTGTACCACTCAGATACCAGTTTGCACCACTCCGCAACCCGTTCGCACCATAGCACAACGAGATCGCACCACTCTGCAACCGGTTTGCACCTCTCCACAACCAGGTCGCACCACTCCGTAACCAGTTTGCACCACTCTGCAACCAGGTCGCACCATTCCGCAACCAGTTCGCACCACTCCACAACCAGTTCAGCACTCCACAACCAGTTCCCACCACTTTGCAACGGGTTTACACCACCCCGTAACCAGTTTGCACCACTCCGCAACCCGTTCACACTACTCTGCAACGCGTTCGCAGCACTCCGCAACCAGTTCGCAACAAACCGCAACCAGTTCCCACCACTCCGCAACCAGTTAAGACCACTCCTCATCCACTTCACACCACTCCGCAACCAGTTTGCACCACTCCGCAGCCAGTTTGCACCACGCCACAGCAAGTTCGCACCACTCCGCAACCAGTTCGCACCACTCCGCAACCAGTTCGTACCACACCGCAACCAGTTCGCACCACTCCGCAGCCTGTTCGTACCACTCCGCAACCAGTTCGCATAACTCCGCATCTTGTTCGCAGACATCTGCAACCAGTTCGTACCACTCCAAAACCAGTTTGCACCACTCCGCATCAAGTTTGCACCACTCCGCAACCAGTTTGAACCATTCCTCAACCAGTTTGCACCACTCCGCAACCAGATCGCACCACTCCGCAACCAGTTCGCACCACTCTGCAACCACGTCGCATTACTTTGCAACCAGTTCACACCACTCCGCAACCACTTCGCACAACTCTGCAAACCATTCGCACCACTCTCCAACCAGTTTACACCACTCCGCAACCAGTTTGCACAACTCTGAAACCAGTTAGCACCACTCCACAACCAGTTCGCACGATTCCGCATGCAGCTCGCACTACTCCACGACCAGTTGGCACCACTCCGCAACCCGTTTGCACCACTTTGCAACCAGTTCGCACCACTCGAGAACCAGTTCGCACCGCTCCGTAACCAGTTTGCACCACGCCGCAACCAGCTCGCACCACTCCGCAGCCAGTTTGCACCACTCTGCAACCAGTTTGCGGCACTCCGGAACCAGTTTGCACCACTCCGCAACCAGTTTGCACCACTCTGCAACCAGTTCGCACCACTCCTTAACCAGTTCGCACCACTTCGCAACCAGTTCGCACAAATTCAAAACCGGTTCGCACCACTTCACGTCCAGTTCGCACAACTCCGCAACCGATTTGCACCACTTCGCAACCAGTCCACACCACTCCGCAACCGGTGCGCACCACTCCGCAACCAGTGTTCACCACTCCACAACCAGTTCACAGCACATCGGAACCAGTTTGCACCACTCTGCAACCAGTTTGCACTACTCCGCAACCAGTTCGCACCACTCCGCAACCAGTTCCCATCACTCTGCAACCAGTTCGCACCACTCTGCAACCAGTTTGCACCACTCCGCAACCAGTTGGCACCACTATGCAACCAGTTTGCACCACTCCGCAGCCAGTTTGCACCACTTGACAACCAGTTCGCGCGACTCCCCGACCAGTTCACACCACTGCGCAACCAGTTTGCACCACTCTGCAACCAGTTCACACCACTTCACAACCACTTAGCACAACTCCACAACCAGTTCACACCACTCCGCAACCAGTTCGCACCACTCTGCAACCAGCTTGCACAATTTTGCAACCAGTTCGGACCACTCTAGAACAAGTTTGCACGACTCCGCATCCTATTCGCACCACTCCGCAACCAGTTCACACCACTCCACAACCAGGTCGCACCACACCCCAGACAGTTTGCTCCACTCCGCAACCAGTTCCCACCACTCCGCAACTTGTTTGCACCACAACGCAACCAGTTCGCACCACTCCGCAACCAGTTCGCACCACTCCGCAACCAGTTCCCACCACTTTGCGACCAATTAGCACCACTCCGCAACCTGTTTGCACCACACCGCAAGCGATTTGCACCACTCTGCAACCAGTTTGCACCACTTTTCAACCGGTTCGCACCACTCCTCAACCAGTTCATACCAATCTGCAACCAGGTCGCACCAGACCGTAGCCAGTTTGCTTCACTCCGCAACCAGTTAGCACTACTCCGGAACCCATTCGCGCCACTCCGCAACCAGTTTGCACCACTCCGCGACTCGTTCGTACCACTCCGCGACCAGTTCGCACACCTCATCAACCAGTTTGCACCACTCTGCAACCAGTTCGCACCACTCCGCAACCAGTTCGCACCACTCCACAACCAGTTCGCACCACTCCACAACCAGTTTGCAACACTCAGCAACCAGTTCGTACCACTCCGCAACCAGCTGGCACCACTCTGCATTTTGTACGCAACACTCCCCAACCAGTTCGCACCACTCCATAACCAGTTCGCACCACTCCACATCCAGTTTGCACGAGTCCGCAACCAGCTCGCACCACTCCTTAACCATTTCCCACCACTCCACAACCAGTTTGCACCAGACCACAGCCAGTTCACTCCACTCCGCATCCAGTTCGTACCACTCCGCAACCAGTTTGCACCACTCTGCAACCAGTTCGCACCACTCTGCAACCAGTATACACCACTCTGCATCCAGTTCGCACCACACCGCAGCCAGTTTACTCCACTCCACAACCAGTTTGCACCACTCGCCAACCAGTTTACACCACTCCGCAACCTGTTCGCACCACTCCGCAACCATTTCGCACCACTCCGCAACGAGTTTGCACCACTCCGCAACCAGTTCGCACCACTCCGCAACCAGTTCGCACCACTCCGCAACCAGTTTGCATCACTCCGCAACCAGTTAGCACCATTCCTCATCAAATTTCCAGCACTCCGCAACCAGTTAGCACCATTCCTCATCAAATTTCCAGCACTCCGCAACCAGTTAGCACCATTCCTCATCAAATTTCCAGCACTCCGCAACCAGTTAGCACCATTCCTCATCAAATTTCCAGCACTCCGCAACCAGTTAGCACCATTCCTCATCAAATTTCCAGCACTCCGCAACCAGTTAGCACCATTCCTCATCAAATTTCCAGCACTCCGCAACCAGTTAGCACCATTCCTCATCAAATTTCCAGCACTCCGCAACCAGTTAGCACCATTCCTCATCAAATTTCCAGCACTCCGCAACCAGTTAGCACCATTCCTCATCAAATTTCCAGCACTCCGCAACCAGTTAGCACCATTCCTCATCAAATTTCCAGCACTCCGCAACCAGTTAGCACCATTCCTCATCAAATTTCCAGCACTCCGCAACCAGTTAGCACCATTCCTCATCAAATTTCCAGCACTCCGCAACCAGTTAGCACCATTCCTCATCAAATTTCCAGCACTCCGCAACCAGTTAGCACCATTCCTCATCAAATTTCCAGCACTCCGCAACCAGTTAGCACCATTCCTCATCAAATTTCCAGCACTCCGCAACCAGTTAGCACCATTCCTCATCAAATTTCCAGCACTCCGCAACCAGTTAGCACCATTCCTCATCAAATTTCCAGCACTCCGCAACCAGTTAGCACCATTCCTCATCAAATTTCCAGCACTCCGCAACCAGTTAGCACCATTCCTCATCAAATTTCCAGCACTCCGCAACCAGTTAGCACCATTCCTCATCAAATTTCCAGCACTCCGCAACCAGTTAGCACCATTCCTCATCAAATTTCCAGCACTCCGCAACCAGTTAGCACCATTCCTCATCAAATTTCCAGCACTCCGCAACCAGTTAGCACCATTCCTCATCAAATTTCCAGCACTCCGCAACCAGTTAGCACCATTCCTCATCAAATTTCCAGCACTCCGCAACCAGTTAGCACCATTCCTCATCAAATTTCCAGCACTCCGCAACCAGTTAGCACCATTCCTCATCAAATTTCCAGCACTCCGCAACCAGTTAGCACCATTCCTCATCAAATTTCCAGCACTCCGCAACCAGTTAGCACCATTCCTCATCAAATTTCCAGCACTCCGCAACCAGTTAGCACTACTCCGCAACCCGTTCGCACCCCTCCGCAACCAGATCGCACCACTCCGCAAGCAGTTCGCACCACTCCGGAACCAGTTCGCACCACTTCGCAACCAGTTCACACCACCCTGCAACCAGTTGTAATCACTCCGCAACCAGATCGCAACACTCCGCAACCAGTTTCCACAACTCCACAACCAGCTGGCACCACTCTGCAACCAGTTTACACCACTCCGCATCCTGTTTGCACCACTTTGCAACCAGTTCACACCACTCCGCAACCAGTTCCCACAACTCTGCAACCGGTTCGCACCACTCCACAACAAGTTAGCATCACTCCGCACTCAGTTTGCACCACTCCGCAACCAGTTAGCACCATTCCTCATCAAATTTCCAGCACTCCGCAACCAGTTAGCACCACTCCCCAACCAGTTGGCACCACTCCACAACCAGTTCGCACCACTCCGCGACCTGTTCGCACCACTCCGCAACCACTACGCACAACTCTGCAACCAGTTTGCACCACTACGCAACCAGTTCACACCACTCCGCAACCAGTTTGCACTTCTGTCCAATCCGTTTGCACCACTCCGAACACAATCGCACCACTCTGCAACCAGTTCACACAACTCCACAACCAGTTCACACCACTTCGCAACCAGTTCGCACCACTCAACAGCCAGTTCGCACCACTCCGCAACCAGATCGCACCACACCGCGACCAGTTCGGACCAAACCACAACCAAATCGCATCACTCTGCAGACAGTTCAGACCACTCCGCCACCATTAAGCACCACTCCGAAACCAGTTCGCACCACTGCTCAACCAGTTCGTACCACTCCGCAACCAGTTTGCACCACTCCGTAGCCAGTTTGCACAACTCTGCAACGAGTTTGCACCACTCCACAACCAGTTCGCACCACTCCGCAACCAGTTCACACCACTCCGCAACCAGTTCTCACTACTCCGCAACCAGTTCGCACCACTCCCCAACCACTTCGCACAACTCTGCAACCCGTTCGCACCACTCCGCAACCAGTTTGCACCACTCCACAACCAGTTCGCACTACTCTGCAACTAGTTGGCACCACTCCGCAACCAGTTCGCACCACTCCGGAACCAGTTCGCACAACTCTGCAATTTGTTTGCATAACTCAGCAACTAGTTCGCACCACTCCGCAACCAGGTCACACCACTCCGCAACCAGTTTCCACCACTCCGCAACCAGTTCGCACAACTCCGCAACCAGTTGGCACCACTCCGCAACCAGTTGGCACCACTCCGCAACCAGTTCGCACCACTCCGCAACCAGTTCGCACCACTCCTCAAGTAATTTGCACCACTCTGCAACCAGTTCGTACCACTCTACATCCAGTTTGCACTAATCTGCAACCGCTTTGCACCACTCCGCAACCCGTTCGCACCACTCCGCAACCAGTCGCACCACTCCTCAACCAGTTCGCACCACTCCGCAACCAGTTCGCACCACTCCGCAACCAGTTGGCACCACTCCGCAACCAGTTTGCATCACTTTGCAACCAGTTCGCACCACTCAGCAACCTGTTCTCACCACTCTGCAACGAGTTCGCAACACTCCGCAACCAGCTTGCACAACTCCGCAACAAGTTGGCACCACACTGCAACCAGTTGGCATCACTCCGCATCCAGTTTGCACCACTCCGCAACCAGTTCACACTACTCCGCAACCAGGTCGCACAACTCCGCAACCAGTTTGCACAACTCCACAACCAGTTTGCACCACTCCGCATCCAGTTTGCACCACGATACAACCAGTTAGCACCATTCCTCAACCAATTTTCACCACTCCGCAACCAGTTCGCACCACTCCGCAACCAATTCAAACTACTCCGCAACCAGTTCGTACCACTCTGCAACCAGTTCGCACCCTTCCGCAACCACTTCGCACAACTCTGCAACCAGTTCGCACCACACCGCAACAAGTTTGCACCACTCCACAACCAGTTCGCACTACTCTGAAACCAGTTGGCACCACACCGCAACCAGTTCGCACCACTCTAACCATTCGAACAACTCCGCAGCCAGTTCGCACCATTCCGCAACCAAGTCGCACCACTCCGCAACCACTTTGCACCACTCCGCAACCAAGTCGCACCACTCTGCAACCAGTTCGCACCACTCCGCAACCAGTTGCTACCACTCCGCAACCAGATCGCACCACTCCCCAACCCGTTTGCACCACTCCGTAACCAGTTCGCACAACTCCGCAACCAGTTGGCACAACTCCGCAACCAGTTCACACCACTCCACAACCAGTTTGCACCACTCCGCAACCAGTTCGCACCACTCGTTAACCAGTTTGTACCAATCCTCAGCCAATTCGCACCACTCCGCAACCAATTTGCACCACTCCGCAACCAGTTTGCACCACTCTGCAACCCATTTGCACCACTCCGCAACCTGTTCGCACCACTTCGCAACCAGTTTTCACAACTCCGCAACCAGTATGCGACACCCCGCAACCAGTTTGCAAAGCTCCACAACCAGTTGGCACCACATTGCAACCAGTTCACACCACTCCACAACCAATTCATACCACTTCGCAACCAGTTTAAACTACTCCAGAACCAGTTTGCACCACTTCGCAACCAGTTCGCACCACTCCGCAACCAGTTTGCACCAAACCGCAACCAGTTCACCCCACTCCGCAACCAATTGGCACCACTCCGCACCCAGTTCGCACCACTCTGCAACCAGTTGGCACCACTCCGTAGCCAGTTTGCACCACTCCGCAGCCAGTTCACACCACTCGGCAGCCAGTTCGCACCACTCCGCAACCAGTTCGCACCACTCCGCAACCAGTTCGCACCACTCCGCAACCAGTTGGCACCACTCCACAGCCAGTTCCTTCCACTCCGCAACCAGTTGGCACCACTCCGTAGCCAGTTCGCACCACTCCGCAGCCAGTTCACACCACTCGGCAGCCAGTTCGCACCACTCCGCAACCAGTTCGCACCACTCCGCAACCAGTTTGCACCACTCCACAGCCAGTTCCTACCACTCCACAACCAGTTGGCACCACTCCGAAGCCAGTTCGCACCATTCCGCAGCCAGTTCACACCACTCGGCAGCCAGTTTGCACCACTCCGCAACCAGTTTGCACCACTCCGCAACCAATTTGCACCACTCCACAGCCAGTTCGTACCACTCAGCAACCAGTTCACACCACTCCGCAGCAAGTTCGCACAACTCTGCAACCAGTTCGCACCACTCCACCACCAGTTTGCACCACTTCGCATCCAGTTTGCACCACTCCGCAAACAGTTTGCAACATTCCTCAACCAGTCTCCACCACTCCGCAACCGGTTCGCACCACTCCGCAACCAGTTCGCACTACTCCGCAACCAGTTCTCACCACTCCGCAACCACTTCACACAACTCTGCAACCCGTTCGCACCACTCCGCAACCAGTTTGCACCACTTCCCAACCAGTTCGTACTATGTCGCAACCAGTTGACACCACTCGGCACCCTATTCTCACCACTCGGCAACCAGTTTGCACAACTCCGCAACCAGTTCCCACCACTTCGCAACCAGGTCGCACCACGTTGCAGCTTGTTGGCACCACTACGCAGCCGGTTCGCACCACTCCGCAGCCAGTTCGCACCTTTCCGCAACCAGTTCGCACCACTCCGCAACCTGTTTGCACCACTCTGCAGCCAGTTCTTACCACTCCGCAACCAGTTCGCACCACTGCGCAACCAGTTCCCACCACTCCGCAACCAGTTCACACCACTCCACAACCAGCTCACATCACTCTGCAACCAGTTTGCACCACTTCAAAACCAGTTCGCACCACTCCGCTACCAGTTCGCACCGCTCCGCAACCAGTTCGTAAAACTCTACAACCAGTTGGCACCACTCTGCACCAATTCGCACCACCTCGCAACCAGTTCGCGCCACTCCGCAAACCATTCGCACCACTCCGCAATCCGTTTGCACCACTCCCCAACCAGTTTGCACCGCTCCGCAACCAGTTCGAACCACTCTACAACCAGTTCCCACCACTCCGCAACCAGTTCACACCACTCCGCAACCAGTTCACACCACTCCGCAAGCAGTTCACACCACTCTGCAACCTGTTCGCACCAGCCCGCAACCAGTTTGCACCACTCCGCAACCAGTTCACACCACTCCGCAACCAGTTCACACCACTCCGCAAGCAGTTCACACCACTCTGCAACCTGTTCGCACCAGCCCGCAACCAGTTTGCAACACTCCGCAACCAGTTCGTACCACTCCGCAACCAGTTCGCACAACTCCGCAACCAGTCTGCACCACTCCGCAACCCGTTCGCACAACTCCGCCACCAGTTCGCACTACTCCGCAACCAGATCGCACCACTCTGCAACCAATTCGCACCACTCTTCAACCAGGTCGCACCACTGCGCAACCAATTCACACCACTTCGCAACCAGTTCCCACCACTCCGCAACCAGTTCGCACCACTCCCCAACCAGTTTACACCACTCCGCAACCAGTTCGCACCACGCCGCAACCAGTTCGCAGAACTCTGCAACCAGTTCCCACCACTCGGCAACTAGTTCACACCACTCTCCGACCAGTTCACACCACTCCTCAACTAGTTTGCACCACTCCGCAAACAGTTTGCACCACTGCGCAACCAATTCGCACCACTCTGCAACAAGTCCTCACCACTCCACAACCAGTTTGCAACATCTCGCAAACAGTTTTCACAACTCCGCAACTAGTTTGCACCACTCTGCAACCAGTTCGCACCACTCCACAACCAGTTCCCACCACTCCACAACCAGTTCGCACCACTCTACAACCAGTTCGCACCACTCCGCAACCAGTTTGCACCACTCCGCAACCAATTTGCACGAAACCGAAACCAGTTCACACCACTCCGCAACCAGTTGGCACCACTCCGCACCCCGTTCGCACCACTCCGCAACCAGTTTGCACCACTCCGCAACCAATTTGCACGAAACCGAAACCAGTTCACACCACTCCGCAACCAGTTGGCACCACTCCGCACCCCGTTCGCACCACTCCGCAACCAGTTCGCACCACTCCGCAGCCACTTCGCACCACTCCGCAGCCGGTTCACACCACTCCACAGCCAGTTTGCACCTTTCCGCTACCAGTTCGCACCACTCCGCAACCAGTTTGCATCAATCTGCAGCCAGATCGTACCAAGCCGCAACCAGTTCGCACCACTGCGAAACCAGTTCCCACCACTTCGAACCAGTTCACACCACTCTACAACCAGTTCACATCACTCCGCAAACAGTTTGCACCACTCCGCAACCAGTTCGCACCACTCCACAACCAGTTCGCACCACTCTGCAACCAGTTCGCACCACTCCACAACCAGTTCGCACCACTCCGCAACCAGTTCGACCACTCTGCAACTAGTTTGCACCACCCCGCAACTAGTTTGCGCCACTCCGCAAACAGTAAAACTTTGCAACCAGTTCGCACCACTCCCCAACCAGCTCGCACCGCTCCGCAACCAGTTCGAACCACTCCGCAACCAGTTCCCACCACTTTGCAACCAGTTCACACCACTCTGCAGCCAGTTCACACCACTCCAAAACCAGTTCACACCACTCTGCAACCAGTTCGTACCACCCCGCAGCCGGTTGGCACCACTCCGCAACCAGTTCGCACCACTCCGCAACCAGTTTGCACCCCTCCGCAACCCGTTTTCACCATTCCTCAACCAGTTTCCACCACTCCCCAACCAATTCGCACCACTCTGCAACCAATTCGCACCACTCCGCAACCAGCTCGCACCACTCCGCAACCACTTGGAACAACTCAGCAACCAGTTCGCACCACTCCGCAACCAGTTTGCAACACTCCGCAACCAGTTTGGTCTACTTTTCAACCAGTTCGCACAACTCTGCAACCAGGTCGCACCACTCCGTGACCAGTTCGCACCACTCCGCAACCAGCTCCCACCACTCCGCAACCAGTTTGCACCAATCCGCAACCAGTTCGCACCACTCCGCAACCAGTTCGTACCACTCGGAAACAAATTTGCACCACTCGGCAACCAGTTTGCACCACTCCGGAACCAGTTCGCACCTCTCCGCAACCAGTTCCCACCACTCCGCAACCAGTTCGCAACACTCCGCAACCAGTTCGCACCATTCCGCAACCAGTTCGCACCACTCCGCAACCACTTCACACCACTCCGCAGTCGGTTGGCACCACTCCCCAACCAGTTGGCACCACTCTGCAACCAGTTCGCACCACTTTGCAACCTGTTCGCACCACTCTGCAGCCAGTTTGTACCACTCCGCAACCAGTTTGCACCTCTGCACAACTAGTTCCCACCACTCCGCAACCAATTCACACCACTCCACAACCATATCACATCACTCCGCAACCAGTTTGCACCACTCCGAAACCAGTTCGCACCACTCTGCCACCAGTTTTCACCGCTCCGCAACCAGTTTGTAAAACTCCACAACCAGTTCGCACCACTCTGTACCTGTTCGCACCATTTCGCAACTAGTTGGCACGACCCCGCAACCAGTTCGCGCCACTCCGCAAACTGTTCGCACCACTCCGCAACCAGTTCACACCACTCCGCAACCAGTTCCCACCACTCCGCAACCAGTTCACACCACTCCGCAACCAGTTCACACCACTCAGCAACCAGTTCACACAACTCTGCAACCTGTTCGCACCACCCCGCAACCAGTTTGCACCACTCCGCAACCAGTTCGTACCACTCCGCAACCAGTTCGCACAACTCCGCATCCAGTCCGCACCACTCCGCAACCCGTTCGCACAAGTCCGCAACCAGTTCGCACCACATCCCAACCAGGTCGCACCACTCTGCAACCAATTCGCACCTCTCCACAACCAGGTCGCCCCACTCCGCAACCAGTTCGCACCACTTGGCAACCAGTTCCCACCACTCCGCAACCAGTTCGCACCACTCCCCAACCAGTTTACACCACTCCGCAACCAGTTTGCACCACTCCGCAACCACTTCGCACAATTCCGCAACCAGTTCTCACCACTCCGCAACCAGTTTGCAACATCTCGCAAACACTTTTCACAACTCCGCAACTAGTTTGCACCACTCTGCAACCAGTTTGCACCACTCCACAACCAGTTCACACCACTCCACAACCAGTTCGCACCACTCTACAACCAATTCGCACCACTCCGCAACCAGTTCGCACCACTCCGCAACCAATTCGCACCAAACCACAACCAGTTCGCACCACTCCGCAGCCACTTTGCACCACTCCGCAGCCGGTTCGCACCACTCCACAGCCAGTTTGCACCTTTCCGCTACCAGTATGCACCACTCCGCAACCAGTTCGCACCACTCTGCAGCCAGATCGTACCACGCCGCAACCAGTTTGCACCAGTGGGCAACCAGTTCCCACCACTTCGCAACCAGTTCAGACCACTCTACAACCCGTTCACATCACTCCGCAACCAGTTTGCACCACTCTGCAACCAGTTCGCACCACTCCACAACCAGTTCGCACCACTCCGCAACCAGTTCGCACCACTCCACAACCAGTTCGCACCACTCCGCAACCAGTTCGCACCACTCCGCAACCAGTTCCCACCGCTCCGCAACCAGTTCACACCACTCTACAACCCGTTCACATCACTCCGCAACCAGTTTGCACCACTCTGCAACCAGTTCGCACCACTCCACAACCAGTTCGCACCACTCCGCAACCAGTTCGCACCACTCCACAACCAGTTCGCACCACTCCGCAACCAGTTCGAACCACTCCGCAACCAGTTCCCACCGCTCTGCAACCAGTTCACACCAGTCTGCAACCAGTTCACACCACTCCAAAACCAGTTCACACCACTCCGCAACCAGTTCGTACCACCCCGCAGCCGGTTGGCACCACTCCGCAACCGGTTCGCACAACTCCGCAACGATTTTGCACCCCTCCGCAACCTGTTTTCACCATTCCTCAACCAGTTTCCACCACTCCCCTACCAATTCGCACCACTCTGCAACCAGTTCGCACCACTCCGCAACCAGCTCCCACCACTCCGCAACCACTTCGAACAACTCAGCAACCAGTTCGCACCACTCTGCAACCAGTTTGCAACACTCCGCAACCAATTTGGTCTACTCTTCAACCAGGTCACACCACTCTGCAACCAGGTCGCACCACTCCGTAACCAGTTCGCACCACTCCGCAACCAGCTCCCACCACTCCGCAACCAATTTGCACCAATCCGCAACTTGTTCGCACCACTCCGCAACCAGTTCGTACCCCTCGGAAACAAGTTCGCACCACTCGGCAACCAGTTCCCACCACTCTGGAACCAGTTCGCACCTCTCTGCAACCAATTCTCACCACTCGGCAACCAGTTCGCAACACTCCGCAACCAGTTCACACCACTCCGCAACCAGTTTCCACCACTCTGCAACCACTTCACACCACTCCGCAATCAGTTGGCACCACTCCCCAACCCGTTGGCACCACTCCGCAATGTTGGCACCACTCCACAACCAGTTTGCACCACCCCGCAAGTAGTTCGCATTGCTCAGCAACCAGTTCGCACCACTTCGTAACCAGTTCGCACCACCCCGCCACCAGTTCGCACCACTCCGCAAACAGTTCGCACAACACCTCAACCAGTTTGCACAGCTCCGCTGCCAGTTCGCACCACTCCGCAACCAGTTCGCACCACTCCGCAACCAGTTTGCACCACTCCGCAACCAGTTTGCACCACTCTGCAACCAGTTTGCACAGCTCCGCTGCCAGTTCGCACCACTCCGCAACCAGTTCGCACCACTCCGCAACCAGTTTGCACCACTCCGCAACCAGTTTGCACCACTCTGCAACCAGTTTGCACCACTCCGCAACCTGTTCGCACCACTCCGCAACTAGTTTGCACCAATCGGCAACAAGTTCGCACCACTCGACAGCCAGTTTGCGCCGCTCCGCGACCAGTTTACGCCACTCCGCAACCAGTTTGCACCACTCCGCAACCAGTTCGCACCACTCCGCAACTAGTTTGCACCAATCGGCAACAAGTTCGCACCACTCGACAGCCAGTTTGCGCCGCTCCGCGACCAGTTTACGCCACTCCGCAACCAGTTTGCACCACTCCGCAACCAGTTTACACCACTCCACAACTTATTTGCACCACTCCACAGACAGTTCGCACCACTCCACACCCAGTTCGCACTACTCCGCAACCAAATCGCACCACTCCCCAACCAGTTCGCACCGCTCCGCAACCAGTTCGCACCACTCTGCAACCAGTTCGCACCACTCTGCAACCACTTCGCACAACTCCACAACCAGTTCCCACCACTCCGCAACCATTTCGCACTACTCCGCACCCAGTTCGCACCACTCCGCAACCAGTTGGCACCACTCCGCAACCAGTTCGCACCACACTGCAACCACTTCGCACAACTCCGCAACCTGTTCGCACCACTCGACACCTAGTTTTCATTACTCCGCAACCACTTTGCACAACTCTGCAACCAGTTCACACCAGTCCGCAACCAGGTCCCACCACTCCGCATCTTGTTCGCACGACTCCGCAACCAGTTCGCACCACTCCGCAACCACTTCGCACAACTCTGCAACCACTTTCCACCACTCCGCAACCAGTTCGCACCACTCCCCAACCAGATGGCACCACTCTACACCCTGTTCACACCATTCCGCAACCAGTTCGCACAACTCCGCAACCAGTTTGCACCACTCTGCAACCAGTTCGCACCACTCCGCAACCAGTTCGCACCACTCCGTAGCTAGTTCCCACCACTCTGCAACCAGTTCGCACCACTCCGCAACCAGTTCCCACAACTGCACAACCAGTTTGCACCACTTCGCAACCAGTTTGTACCACTCGGCAACAAGTTCGCACCTCTCCGCAACCAGACACACCACTCCGCAACCCGTTCGCACCACTCCGCAACCAGTTCGCACCACCCCGCAACCAGTTTGCACCACTGCGCAACCAGTTCACACCACTAGGCAACCCGTTCCCACCACTCCGCAACCAGTTTGCACCACCCTGCAACCAGTTTGCACCACTCCGCAACCATTTCGCACCACTCCGCAACCAGTTCACACAACTCCGCACCCAGTTCGCACCACTCCACAACCAGTTCGCACCACTCCGCATCCAGTTTGCACCACTCCGGAACCAGTTCGCACCATTCCTCGACAGTTTCCAACACTCTGAAAGCAGTTCGCACCACTCCGCAACCAAATTGCACCTCTCCGCAATCAGTTGGCACCATTCCCCAACGCGTTGGCACCACTCCGCAACCACCTCTCACAACTCTGCAACCAGTTCCCCATACTTCGCAACCAGTTTGCACCACTCCACAACCAGGTCGCACTAGTCGGCAACCAATTCGCACCACTCCGCAACTAGGTCGCACCACTCCGTAACCCTTTTGCACCACTCCACAACGAGCTCGCATCACTCCGCATCCAGTCAACACCACTCCGCAACCTGTTCGCACCACTCCGCTACCATTTCGCACATCTCGGCAACCAGTTCGCACCACTCCGCAACCAGTTGGCACCACTCGGCAACCAGATTGCACCACTCCCCAACCAGTTCGCATCATTCCACACCAAGTTCGCACCACTCCGCAAGCACTTCCCACAACTCCGCAACCAATTCGCACCTCTCCGCAACCAGTTTGCACCACTCCGCAACCCGTTTGCACCACTCCGCAACCAGTTTGCACCACTATGAAACCACTTCGCACAACTCCGTAACCAGTTTGCACCTCTCCACAACCAGTGCGCACCACTCCGCAACCAGTTTGCACCACTCCGCAACCAGTTCGCCCCACTCCACAACCAGCTCGCACCACTCTGCAACCCGTTCGCATCACCCCTTAACCAGTTCGCACCACTTTGCAACCAGTTCGCACCACTCCGCAACTACTTTGCACAACTCCGCATCCAGTTCGCACCACTCCACAACCAGTTTGCACCACTCCCCAACCAGTTCGCACCACTCCACAACCAGTTCGCACCACTCCGCAAACACTTTGCACAATTCCGCAACCAGTTTGCACCTTTCCGCAACCAGTTCGCACCACTCCGCAACCAGTACGCACCACCCCGCAACCAGTTTGCACCACTCTAAAACCACTTCACACAACTCCGCAACCAGTTTGCACAACTCCACAACCAGTTCGCACCACTCCGCAACGCGTTCGAAACACTCTGCAACCAGTTTGCAACACGGCCGACCAGTTCGCACAACTCCACAACTAGTTCGCACCACTCCACAACCAGTTCGCACCACTCCACAACCAGTTTCCACCACTCCGCAACCAGTTTGCACCACTCTTCAACCAGTTCTCACCACTCTGCAACCAGTTTGCACCACTCCGCAACAAATTTGCACCACTCTGCAACCGGTTGGCAACATTCCGCAACCCGTTCCCACCACTCCGCACCCACTTTGCACCACTCCGCAACCAGTTGGTACCACTCCGCAACCACTTCGCACCACTCCGCAACCAGCTCGCACCACTCCGCAACCAGTTGGCACCACTCCGCAACCAGTTGGCACCACTCCGCAGCCAGTTCGCACCACTCCGCCACCAGTTCGCAACACTCCGCAACCACTTCGCCCCACTACGCAACCAGTTGGCACCACTGTGCAACCATTTTGCATCACTCCTGATCCGGTTTGCACCACTCCGCAACCAGTTCACACCACTCCCCAACCAGTTTGCACCGCTCTGCAACCAGTTTCGATCACTCCGCAACCAGTTCGTACCACTCCGCAACCACTTCGCACAACTCCGCAACCAGTTCGCACCACTCTGCAACCAGTTCGCCCACTCCGCAACCAGTTTGCACCACTGTGAAACCAGTTCGCACCACTCTGAAACCACTTCGCACAAATCCGCAACCAGTTTGCACCTCTCCACAACCAGTGCGCACCACTCCGCAACCAATTCGCACCACCGCAACCAGTTTGCACCACTCCGCAACCAGTTTGCACAATTGCGCAACCAGTTTGCACCACTCCGCAACCAGTTCACACCACTCTCAACCAGTTCGCACCACTCCACAACCACTTTGCACAACTCCGCATCCAGTTTGCACCACTCCGCAACCAGTTTGCACCACTCCGCAACCAGTACGCACCACTCCACACCCAGTTCGCACCACTCCGCAACCAGTTTGCACAATTGCGCAACCAGTTTGCACCACTCCGCAACCAGTTCACACCACTCTGCAACCAGTTCGCACCACTCCACAACCACTTTGCACAACTTCGCATCCAGTTTGCACCACTCCGCAACCAGTTTGCACCACTCCGCAACCAGTACGCACCACTCCACACCCAGTTCGCACCACTCCGCAAACACTTCGCACAACTCCGCAACCAGTTCGCACCTTTCCGCAACCAGTTCGCACCACTCCGCAACCAGTGCCCACCACTCCGCAACCAGTTTGCACCACTCTAAAACCACTTCACACAACTCCGCAACCAGTTTGCACCACTCCAAAACCAGTTCGCACCACTCCGCAACCAGTTCGAACCACTCTGTAACCAGTTCGCACCACTGCCAACCAGTTCACACAACTCCACAACTAGTTCGCACCACTCCACAACCAGTTCGCACCACTCCGCAACCAGGTTTGCACCACTCCGCAACCAGTTCGCACCACTCTTCAACCAGTTCACACCACTCCGCAACCAGTTTGCACCACTCCGCAACCAGTTCGTGTTAAGTGGACCTCGACCTGACGCGACGCCATGGGAGATGCATGGCGAGGTCCATGCTCTGTTGTGAGCATCTACAACATCCCGTATGTGGCTCATGCTACGTGCCTGCACAGCTGCATACAGATGGTAGCACAGTGTTGGTCGAGACCCGGACACTTGGTGCATTGCACCAGTGTCACGAGGAGACCATGTGATCGTGTGTCTTAATGTGTCGCTATATTGTGTGCGGCATTCTGCATGCGAGCTGTTGGTCGAGACCCGGACACGTAGTGCATTGCACCCGTGTTACGAGGAGATCCTCCCTTGATCTTGTGTTTGGATGATGATACTATTGAGTTGGATTGCTCGTAGTGGTCGAGACCCGGACCCTGGTACCGCCAGTGTCACGAGGAGACCATCTTGTCCTCTCACATGTGTATGATGTGCATTACACTGGTTTGTGTGCGTGCGCATCACTCCTCTCATGGTCGAGACCCAGACACTTGGTGGGCTGTGCCAGTGTCCAGGGAGACCCTAGATGTATCGCAGACGAGTGTGTGTGTGTGTGTGTGTTTGTGCGACTTGACTCATGCATGTTATGGCTTGCCATGCATTGTTGTTCCATGCCTTCGCTCATTCGTTCTGGCGTGGACGGCTATGTCAGCCAGGGGGAGTGTTGGTTTGTGTGGCTTCCACCCGTCACGACCGACACTGCTAGTTTACCGATATACCCACATTCGGGGTATATGGCAGAGGAGGGCGTGACGACACGACGGGCCTCCGAACTACACGGAGACTTCTCCAGCACCTACGACAGCGCCGGGGAGACGCGGTCGATGCGTTCCGGCAGCCATGAGGGGTTGTCAGGAGGCAGGAGAGTTTTCTCGGTGGGTTCAGACCTGCGCACCCGGTTGACTGTACCAGTGCGACGAGGAGACCCGATGGCTATTGTGGGGCTTCCGATGTTCGGAAAGCCGTGTGTGATGTCTGGACGCTGATTCTGAGATTTTCTGGCACTGTTCCGATTTTCTCGGTGGTCGAGACCCGGGTACTCGAAGAGCTGTTCCGGTGCCTCGAGGAGACCACCGTTATTGTTATCGTGGTGTACGCAGTGTGTTCTCCCCGCTGACCTGTTTCGGCTTAGCGGGGGTGACGGGGCCCGGTGCGGCTAGCTGCCGGCGCCCCTACTTAAGCCCGCTAGGGGCTCAGTTGTAATTCCTCCTTGTTCTTTATATTCATCGTTCTAGACTTAGCCAAATTCTTGCCGTCTTGCATCACACTCACACACAGAGCTCATGTTCGTTCTTGCATGGGCCTGCATGCCCTAAAATTATTTCCAATTTGGTATCAGAGCACAGGGGGGCGTGTGAGCAGCAGAAGCAGCAGCAGTGGGCGGAACGTAAAGAGAACGTGCCACGTGGCGCCACGCCGGCAGCAGCGTGAGGGAGCGCCAAGCGATTGCACGTGAAAGCCACAGGCGCGGTGAGCCGCGCACAACAGCAGCAGTAGAAGCAGCAGCAGGAATAGCAGCACGCGTTGGCAGCAGCAGCGTGCACGAGCAGCAGCGACGCAGCAGCAACTTGCAGCCGTGGCAGCAGCGAGCAGCAGCAGCGAGCAGAAGCAGTAGCGTGCAGCAGCAAGCAGTGACGTAGCAGTAGCAGAAGCAGTAGCAGCAGCAGCTTTAGCAGCAGCAGCAGCAGTAGCAGCAGCAGCAGCAGCCGCAGCAGCAGCAGCAACAGCAGCAGCAGCGTGCAAAGCGAAAGGATAAAACAAAAAAACAAAAAAACACAGAAGCAGCAGTGTGCAGCAACAGTAGCCGCGGCGGTAGTAGCAAGCAGCAGCAGCAGCTGCTGTGCAGAGCAGCAGCAGCGGCAGCTACTGCAGCAGCGGCGGCAGCAAAAGCAGCGTGCAGCAGCAGCAGCCGCGGCGGCAGCAGCAAGCAGCAGCAGCAGCTGCTGCGCAGAGCAGCAGTAGCAGCAGAAGCAGCTGCAGCAGCAACAACCGCAGCAGCTGCACCTGCCGCTGCAGCTGCTGCTGCCGTTGCGAGGAGGGCCTCGCAGCCCTCCTCTGATCGGGGGGGCCCTCTGAGGGGGCCCCGCTCGCACCCCCCCCCCCTTCCTCCCTTCCTCCTCTTCTTAGGGGGGCCCTCGGAGGGCCTTGCCGAGCCCCTCCGAGGGGCCCTTCGGAGGGGGCCCGT
>SZWC01012744.1:14552-47873 GCA_023375785.1 Penium margaritaceum | reverse complement strand
CACCACTCCGCAACCAGTTCGCACCACTCCGCAACCAGTTCGCACCACTCCACAACCAGTTCGCACCACTCCGCAACCAGTTCGCACCACTCCGCAACCAGTTTGCACCACTCCGCAACCAGTTCGCACCACTCTGCAACCAGTTCGCACCACTCCGCAACCAGTTCGCACCACTCCGCAACCAGTTCGCACCACTCCGCAACCAGTTCGCACCACTCCGCAGCCAGTTCGCACCACTCCGCCACCAGTTCGCAACACTCCGCAACCACTTCGCACCACTACGCAACCAGTTGGCACCGCTGGGCAACCAGTTCGCACCACTCCACACCCGATTCGCACCACGCCGCATCCAGTTCACACCACTCCCCAACCAGTTTTTACCGCTCCGCAACCAGTTTGCATCACCCCGCAACCAGTTTGTACCACTCCGCAACCACTTCGCACAAATCCGCAACAAGTACGCACCAATCCGCAACCAGTTTGCACCACTCCGCAACCAGTTCGCACCACTCCGCAACCAGTTCGCACCAACCCTCAACCAGTTCCCACCACTCCGCAGCCAGTTTGCACCACTCCGCAACCACTTCACACAACTCCGCAGCCAGTTCGCACCACTCCGCAACCCGTTTGCACCACTCCCCAACCAGTTCGCACCACTCCACACCCAGTTTGCACCACTCCGCAAACACTTCGCACAACTCCGCAACCAATTCGCACCTTTCCGCAACCAGTTCGCACGACTCCGAAACCAGTTTGCACCATCCCGCAACCAGTTTGCACCACTCTGAAACCACTTCGCTCAACTCCGCAACCAGTTTGCACCTCTCCACAACCAGTGCGCACCACTTCGCAACCAGTTCGCACCACTCCGCAACCAGTTCGCACCACTCCGCAACCAGTTCGCACAACTGCGCAACCAGCTCGCACCACTCTGCAACCAGTTCGCAGCACTCCGCAACCAGTTAGCACCACTCCGCAACCACTTTGAACAACTCCGCATCCAGTTCCCACCACTTTGCAACCAGTTTGCACCACTCCCCAACCAGTTCGCACCACTCCACACCCAGTTTGCACCCCTCCCCAAACACTTCGCACAACTCCGCAACCAGTTCGCAACTCTCGCAACCAGTTCGCACCACTCCGCAAGCAGTGCGCACCACTCCGCAACCAGTTTGCACCACTCTAGAACCACTTCACACAACTCCGCAACCAGATTGCACCACTCCACAACCAGTTCGCACCACTCCGGAACCAGTTCGAACCACTCTGCAACCAGTTCGCACCACTGCCGACCAGTTCGCACAACTCCACAACTAGTTCGCACCACTCCACAACCAGTTCACACCACTCTGCAACCAGTTTGCACCACTCCGCAAGCAGTTCGCACCACTCTTCAACCAGTTGGCACCACTCGGCAACCACGTCACACAACTCCGCAACCAGTTCGCACCACTCTGCAACCGGTTTGCACCACTCCGCAACCCGTTCCCACCACTCCGCACCCACTTCGCACCACTCCGCAACCAGTTCGCACCACTCCGCAACCACTTTGCACCACTCCGCAACCAGCTCGCACCACTCCGCAACCAGTTCGCACCACTCCGCAACCAATTCGCACCGCTCCGCAGCCAGTTGGCACAACTCTGCCACCAGTTCGCAACACTCCGCAACCACTTCGCACCACTACGCAACCAGTTGGCACCACTGTCCAACCAGTTCGCACCACTCCACACCCAGTTCGCACCACTCCGCATTCAGTTCGCACCACTCCGCATTCAGTTCGCACCACTCCGCATTCAGTTCGCACCACTCCGCATTCAGTTCGCACCACTCCGCATTCAGTTCGCACCACTCCGCATTCAGTTCGCACCACTCCGCATTCAGTTCGCACCACTCCGCATTCAGTTCGCACCACTCCGCATTCAGTTCGCACCACTCCGCATTCAGTTCGCACCACTCCGCATTCAGTTCGCACCACTCCGCATTCAGTTCGCACCACTCCGCATTCAGTTCGCACCACTCCGCATTCAGTTCGCACCACTCCGCATTCAGTTCGCACCACTCCGCATTCAGTTCGCACCACTCCGCATTCAGTTCGCACCACTCCGCATTCAGTTCGCACCACTCCGCATTCAGTTCGCACCACTCCGCATTCAGTTCGCACCACTCCGCATTCAGTTCGCACCACTCCGCATTCAGTTCGCACCACTCCGCATTCAGTTCGCACCACTCCGCATTCAGTTCGCACCACTCCGCATTCAGTTCGCACCACTCCGCATTCAGTTCGCACCACTCCGCATTCAGTTCGCACCACTCCGCATTCAGTTCGCACCACTCCGCATTCAGTTCGCACCACTCCGCATTCAGTTCGCACCACTCCGCATTCAGTTCGCACCACTCCGCATTCAGTTCGCACCACTCCGCATTCAGTTCGCACCACTCCGCATTCAGTTCGCACCACTCCGCATTCAGTTCGCACCACTCCGCATTCAGTTCGCACCACTCCGCATTCAGTTCGCACCACTCCGCATTCAGTTCGCACCACTCCGCATTCAGTTCGCACCACTCCGCATTCAGTTCGCACCACTCCGCATTCAGTTCGCACCACTCCGCATTCAGTTCGCACCACTCCGCATTCAGTTCGCACCACTCCGCATTCAGTTCGCACCACTCCGCATTCAGTTCGCACCACTCCGCATTCAGTTCGCACCACTCCGCATTCAGTTCGCACCACTCCGCATTCAGTTCGCACCACTCCGCATTCAGTTCGCACCACTCCGCATTCAGTTCGCACCACTCCGCATTCAGTTCGCACCACTCCGCATTCAGTTCGCACCACTCCGCATTCAGTTCGCACCACTCCGCATTCAGTTCGCACCACTCCGCATTCAGTTCGCACCACTCCGCATTCAGTTCGCACCACTCCGCATTCAGTTCGCACCACTCCGCATTCAGTTCGCACCACTCCGCATTCAGTTCGCACCACTCCGCATTCAGTTCGCACCACTCCGCATTCAGTTCGCACCACTCCGCATTCAGTTCGCACCACTCCGCATTCAGTTCGCACCACTCCGCATTCAGTTCGCACCACTCCGCATTCAGTTCGCACCACTCCGCATTCAGTTCGCACCACTCCGCATTCAGTTCGCACCACTCCGCATTCAGTTCGCACCACTCCGCATTCAGTTCGCACCACTCCGCATTCAGTTCGCACCACTCCGCATTCAGTTCGCACCACTCCGCATTCAGTTCGCACCACTCCGCATTCAGTTCGCACCACTCCGCATTCAGTTCGCACCACTCCGCATTCAGTTCGCACCACTCCGCATTCAGTTCGCACCACTCCGCATTCAGTTCGCACCACTCCGCATTCAGTTCGCACCACTCCGCATTCAGTTCGCACCACTCCGCATTCAGTTCGCACCACTCCGCATTCAGTTCGCACCACTCCGCATTCAGTTCGCACCACTCCGCATTCAGTTCGCACCACTCCGCATTCAGTTCGCACCACTCCGCATTCAGTTCGCACCACTCCGCATTCAGTTCGCACCACTCCGCATTCAGTTCGCACCACTCCGCATTCAGTTCGCACCACTCCGCATTCAGTTCGCACCACTCCGCATTCAGTTCGCACCACTCCGCATTCAGTTCGCACCACTCCGCATTCAGTTCGCACCACTCCGCATTCAGTTCGCACCACTCCGCATTCAGTTCGCACCACTCCGCATTCAGTTCGCACCACTCCGCATTCAGTTCGCACCACTCCGCATTCAGTTCGCACCAGTCCGCAACGAGTTCACACCACTCCGCAACCAATTCGCAGCACTCCGCAACCAGTTCGCGCCACTCCGCAACCAGTTCGGACCACTCCACAACCAGTTCACACCTCTCTGCAACTAGTTTGCACCACTGCCGACCAGTTCCCACAGGTCCGCAACTAGGTCGCACCACTCCACAACCAGTTCGCACCACTCCGCAACCAGTTCGCACCACTCTGCAACCAGTTTGCACCACTTCTCAACCTGTTCGCACCATTCCGCAACCAGTTCGCACCACTCCGCAACCAGTTCGCACCATTCTGCAACCGGTTCGCACCACTCCGCAACCCGTTCCCACCACTCCGCACCTAGTTCGCACCACTCCGCAACCAGTTTGCACCACTCTGCAACCAGTTCGCACCACTCTGCAACCAGTTTGCACCACTTCCCAACCAGTTCGCACCACGCCGCAAGCAGTTCGCACCACTCTGCAACCAGTTCGCACCACTCTGCAACCAGTTTGCACCACTTCCCAACCAGTTCGCACCACGCCGCAAGCAGTTCGCACCACTCTGCAACCAGTTCGCACCACTCTGCAACCAGTTTGCACCACTTCCCAACCAGTTCGCACCACGCCGCAAGCAGTTCGCACCACTCTGCAACCAGTTCGCACCACTCTGCAACCAGTTTGCACCACTTCCCAACCAGTTCGCACCACGCCGCAAGCAGTTCGCACCACTCTGCAACCAGTTCGCACCACTCTGCAACCAGTTTGCACCACTTCCCAACCAGTTCGCACCACGCCGCAAGCAGTTCGCACCACTCTGCAACCAGTTCGCACCACTCTGCAACCAGTTTGCACCACTTCCCAACCAGTTCGCACCACGCCGCAAGCAGTTCGCACCACTCTGCAACCAGTTCGCACCACTCTGCAACCAGTTTGCACCACTTCCCAACCAGTTCGCACCACGCCGCAAGCAGTTCGCACCACTCTGCAACCAGTTCGCACCACTCTGCAACCAGTTTGCACCACTTCCCAACCAGTTCGCACCACGCCGCAAGCAGTTCGCACCACTCTGCAACCAGTTCGCACCACTCTGCAACCAGTTTGCACCACTTCCCAACCAGTTCGCACCACGCCGCAAGCAGTTCGCACCACTCTGCAACCAGTTCGCACCACTCTGCAACCAGTTTGCACCACTTCCCAACCAGTTCGCACCACGCCGCAAGCAGTTCGCACCACTCTGCAACCAGTTCGCACCACTCTGCAACCAGTTTGCACCACTTCCCAACCAGTTCGCACCACGCCGCAAGCAGTTCGCACCACTCTGCAACCAGTTCGCACCACTCTGCAACCAGTTTGCACCACTTCCCAACCAGTTCGCACCACGCCGCAAGCAGTTCGCACCACTCTGCAACCAGTTCGCACCACTCTGCAACCAGTTTGCACCACTTCCCAACCAGTTCGCACCACGCCGCAAGCAGTTCGCACCACTCTGCAACCAGTTCGCACCACTCTGCAACCAGTTTGCACCACTTCCCAACCAGTTCGCACCACGCCGCAAGCAGTTCGCACCACTCTGCAACCAGTTCGCACCACTCTGCAACCAGTTTGCACCACTTCCCAACCAGTTCGCACCACGCCGCAAGCAGTTCGCACCACTCTGCAACCAGTTCGCACCACTCTGCAACCAGTTTGCACCACTTCCCAACCAGTTCGCACCACGCCGCAAGCAGTTCGCACCACTCTGCAACCAGTTCGCACCACTCTGCAACCAGTTTGCACCACTTCCCAACCAGTTCGCACCACGCCGCAAGCAGTTCGCACCACTCTGCAACCAGTTCGCACCACTCTGCAACCAGTTTGCACCACTTCCCAACCAGTTCGCACCACGCCGCAAGCAGTTCGCACCACTCTGCAACCAGTTCGCACCACTGCGCAACCAGTTCGCACCACTCCGCAACAAGTTCGCACCACACCGCAACCAGTTCTCACCAGTCCGCAACCAGGTCACACCACTCCGCAATCAGTTTGCACTACACGACAACCAGTTTGCACCACTCCACAACCAGTTCGCAACCCTCCTCAACCGGTTTACACCACTCCGGAACCAGTTCGCACCACTCTGCAGCCAGTTCAAACCACTCCGCGACCAGGTCGCACCACTCCGCAACCAGTTTGCACCACTCCGCAACCATTTCGAACCACTCCGCACCCAGTTCGCACCACTCCGCAACCAGTTCGCACCACTCCGCAACCACTTCGCACAACTCCACAACAAATCGCACCAGAAGGCAACCAGTTTGCACCACTCCCCAACCAGTTCGCACCACTCCATACCCAGTTCGCACCACTCCGGAACCACATCGCACAACTCCGCAACCAGTTTGCACCACTCCGCAACCAGTTTGTACCACTCTGAAACCAGTTCACTCCACTCTGCAACCAGTTCGCACTGCTCCGCAACCAGTTTGCACCACTCCGCAACCGGTTCTCACAACTGCAGAGCCAGTTCGCACCACTCCCCAACCAATTTGCACCACTCCACAGCCAGTTCGCACCACTCCGCAACCAGGTCGGACCACTCCGCAACCAGTTCGCACCACTCCGCAACCAGTTCGTACCACTCCGAAACCAGTTCGCACCACTCCGCAACCAGTTCGCACCACTCCGCAGCCACTTCGCACAACCCCGCAACCAGTTCTTACCACTCTGCACCCAGTTCGCACCACTCCCCAACCGGTTCACACCACTCCACACCCAGTTCGCACCACTCCGCAACCAGATCGCACCACTCCCCAACCAGTTCGCACCGCTCCGCAACCAGTTCGCACCACTCCGCAACCAGTTCGCACCACTCCGCAACATTACAAGTCCGCAACCAGTTCACACCACTCCGCAACCCGTTTGCACCATTCCGCAACCAATTTGCACCACTCTGCAACCTGTTTACACCACTCCGCAACCAGTTCGCACCACTTGGCAGCCAGTTGGCACAACTGCGCAACCAGTTCGCACCACTCCGCAACAAGTTGGCACCACACCGCAACAACTTCTCACCAGTCCGCAGCCAGGTCACACCACTCAGCAATCAGTTCGCACTACTCGGCAACCAGTTCGCACCACTCCACAACCAGTTCGCACCACTCCACAACCAGTTTGCACCACTCCGCAACCACTTCACACCACTCCGCAACCGGTTGGCACCACTCCCCAACCAGTTTGCACCACTCCGCATGTAGTTCGCATTGCTCAGCAACCAATTCGCACCACTTCGTAACCAGTTCGCACCACCCCGCCACCAGTTCGCACCACTCCGCAAACAGTTCGCACAACACCTCAACCAGTTTGCACAACTCCGCTACCAGTTCGCACCACTCCGCAACCAGTTCGCACCACTCCGCAACCAGTTTGCACCACTCCGCAACCAGTTCCCACCACTCTGCAACCATTTCGCACCACTCCGCACCCAGTTCGCACCACTCCGCAACCAGTTCGCACCACTTTGCAACCAGTTCGCACCACTCTGCAACCACTTCGCAGAACTCCGCAACCAGTTCGCACCACTCCACACCTAGTTTTCATTACTCCGCAACCACTTTGCACCACTCTGCAACCAGTTCACACCAGTCCGCAACCAGGTCCCACCACTCCGCATCCAGTTTGCACAACTCCGCAACCAGTTCGCACCACTCCACACCTAGTTTTCATTACTCCGCAACCACTTTGCACCACTCTGCAACCAGTTCACACCAGTCCGCAACCAGGTCCCACCACTCCGCATCCAGTTCGCACGACTCCGCAACCAGTTCGCACCACTCCGCAACCACTTCGCATAACTCCGCAACCACTTTCCAACACTCCGCATCCAGTTCGCACCACTCCCCAACCAGATGGCACCACTCTACACCCAGTTCGCACCACTCCGCAACCACTTCGCATAACTCCGCAACCACTTTCCAACACTCCGCATCCAGTTCGCACCACTCCCCAACCAGATGGCACCACTCTACACCCAGTTCGCACCATTCCGCGACCAGTTCGCACAACACCGCAACCAGTTTGCGCCACTCCGGAACCAGTTCGCACCACTCCGCAACCAGGTGGCACCACTCCGTAACTAGTTCCCACCACTCTGCAACCAGTTCGCACCACTCCGCAACCAGTTCCCACAACTGCACAACCAGTTTGCACCACTTCACAACCAGTTTGTACCACTCGGCAACAAGTTTGCACCTCTCTGCAACCAGACGCACCGATCCACAACCCGTTCGCACCACTCCGCAACCAGTTCGCACCACCCCGCAACCCGTTTGCACCACTGCGCAACCAGTTCACACCACTAGGCAACCCGTTCCCACCACTCCGCAACCAGTTTGCACCACCCCGCAACCAGTTTGCACCACTCCGCAACCATTTTGCACCACTCCGCAACCAGTTCACACAACTCCGCACCCAGTTCGCACCACTCCACAACCAGTTCGCACCACTCCGCATCCAGTTTGCACCACTCCGGAACCAGTTCGCACCATTCCTCGACAGTTTCCAACACTCTGCAAGCAGTTCGCACCACTCCGCAACCAAATTGCACCTCTCCGCAGTCCGTTGGCACCATTCCGCAACACGTTCGCACCACTCCGCAACCACTTCTCACAACTCTGCAACCAGTTCCCAATACTTCGCAACCAGTTTGCACCACTCCACAACCAGGTCGCACTAGTCGGCAACCAATTCGCACCACTCTGCAACTAGGTACCACCACTCCGTAACCAGTTCGCACCACTCCACAACGAGCTCCCATCACTCCGCGTCGAGTCAACACCTCTCCGCATCCTGTTCGCACCACTCCGCAACCAGTTCGCACAACTCGGCAACCAGTTCGCACCACTCCGCAACCAGTTGGCACCACTCTGCAACCAGATTGCACCATTCCCCAACCAGTTCGCATCATTCCACACCCAGTTCACACCACACCGCAAAGACTTCCCACAACTCTGCAACCAATTCGCACCTTTCCGCAACCAGTTTGCACCACTCCGCAACCAGTTCGCACCACTCAACAACCAGTTCGCACCACTCTCAAACCACTTCGCACAGCTCCGCAACCACTTTGCACCTCTCCACAACCAGTGCGCACCACTCCACAACCAGTTTGCACCACTCTGCAACCAGTTTGCACCACTCCGCAACCAGTTCGCACAGCTCCGCAGCCAGTTCGCACCACTCCGCAACCAGTTTGCCCCACTCCGCAACCAGTTCGCACCACTCCGCAACCAGTTCGCACCACCCCTTAACCAGTTCGCACCACTCTGCAACCAGTTCGCACCACTCCGCAACTACTTTGCACAACTCCGCATCCAGTTCACACCCCTCCGCAACCAGTTTGCACCACTCCCCAACCAGTTCGCACCACTCCACAACCAGTTCGCACCACTCCGCAACCAGTCCGCCCACTCCGCAACCAGCTCGCACCACTCTGCAACCAGTTCGCACCACTCTGCGACCACTTCGTACACATCCGCAACCAGTTTGCACCTCTCCACAACCAGTGCGCACCACTCCGCAACCAATTCGCACCACCGCAACCAGTTTGCACCACTCCGCAACCAGTTTGCACAACTGCGCAACCAGTTTGCACCACTCCGCAACCAGTTCGCACCACTCCGCACCCAGTTCGCACCACCCCTTAACCAGTTCGCACCACTCTGCAACCAGTTCGCACCACTCCGCAACTACTTTGCACAACTCCGCATCCAGTTCACACCCCTCCGCAACCAGTTTGCACCACTCCCCAACCAGTTCCCACCACTCCACAACCAGTTCGCACCACTCCGCAAACACTTCCCACAATTCCGCAATGAGTTCGCACCTTTCCGCAACCAGTTCGCACCACTCCCCAACCAGTGCGCACCACTCCGCAACCAGTTTGCACCACTCNAACCAGTTCGCACCACTCTGCAACCAGTTCGCACCACTCTGAGACCACTTCGTACACATCCGCAACCAGTTTGCACCTCTCCACAACCAGTGCGCACCACTCCGCAACCAATTCGCACCACCGCAACCAGTTTGCACCACTCCGCAACCAGTTTGCACAACTGCGCAACCAGTTTGCACCACTCCGCAACCAGTTCGAACCACTCTGCAACCAGTTTGCACCACTCCGCAACCAGTTCGCACCACTCCGCAACTACTTTGCACAACTCCGCATCCAGTTCGCACCCCTCCGCAATCAGTTTGCACCACACCCCAACCAGTTCGCACCACTCCACAACCAGTTCGCACCACTCCGCAAACACTTCGCACAATTCCGCAACGAGTTTGCACCTTTCCGCAACCAGTTCGCACCACTCTGCAACCAGTGCGCACCACTCCGCAACCAGTTTGCACCACTCTAAAACCACTTCACACAACTCCGCAACCAGTTTGCACAACTCCACAACCAGTTCGCACCACTCCGCAACGCGTTCGAAACACTCTGCAACCAGTTCGCAACACGGCCGACCGGTTCGCACAACTCCACAACTAGTTCGCACCACTCCACAACCAGTTCGCACCACTCCGCAACCAAATTGCACCACTCCACAACCAGTTTGCACCACTCTTCAACCAGTTCTCACCATTCCGCAACCAGTTTGCACCTTTCCGCAACCAATTTGCACCACTCTTCAACCGGTTGGCAACACTCCGCAACCCGTTCCCACCACTCCGCACCCACTTCGCACCACTCCGCAACCAGTTCGCACCACTCCGCAACCAATTTGCACCACTCTGCAACCGGTTGGCAACACTCCGCAACCCGTTCCCACCACTCCGCACCCACTTCGCACCACTCCGCAACCAGTTCGCACCACTCCGCAACCACTTCGCACCACCCCTTAACCAGTTCGCACCACTCTGCAACCAGTTCGCACCACTCCGCAACTACTTTGCACAACTCCGCATCCAGTTCACACCCCTCCGCAACCAGTTTGCACCACTCCCCAACCAGTTCGCACCACTCCGCAACCAGTCCGCCCACTCCGCAACCAGCTCGCACCACTCCGCAACCAGTCCGCCCACTCCGCAACCAGCTCGCACCACTCCGCAACCAGTCCGCCCACTCCGCAACCAGCTCGCACCACTCCGCAACCAGTCCGCCCACTCCGCAACCAGCTCGCACCACTCCGCAACCAGTCCGCCCACTCCGCAACCAGCTCGCACCACTCCGCAACCAGTCCGCCCACTCCGCAACCAGCTCGCACCACTCCGCAACCAGTCCGCCCACTCCGCAACCAGCTCGCACCACTCCGCAACCAGTCCGCCCACTCCGCAACCAGCTCGCACCACTCCGCAACCAGTCCGCCCACTCCGCAACCAGCTCGCACCACTCCGCAACCAGTCCGCCCACTCCGCAACCAGCTCGCACCACTCCGCAACCAGTCCGCCCACTCCGCAACCAGCTCGCACCACTCCGCAACCAGTCCGCCCACTCCGCAACCAGCTCGCACCACTCCGCAACCAGTCCGCCCACTCCGCAACCAGCTCGCACCACTCCGCAACCAGTCCGCCCACTCCGCAACCAGCTCGCACCACTCCGCAACCAGTCCGCCCACTCCGCAACCAGCTCGCACCACTCCGCAACCAGTCCGCCCACTCCGCAACCAGCTCGCACCACTCCGCAACCAGTCCGCCCACTCCGCAACCAGCTCGCACCACTCCGCAACCAGTCCGCCCACTCCGCAACCAGCTCGCACCACTCCGCAACCAGTCCGCCCACTCCGCAACCAGCTCGCACCACTCCGCAACCAGTCCGCCCACTCCGCAACCAGCTCGCACCACTCCGCAACCAGTCCGCCCACTCCGCAACCAGCTCGCACCACTCCGCAACCAGTCCGCCCACTCCGCAACCAGCTCGCACCACTCCGCAACCAGTCCGCCCACTCCGCAACCAGCTCGCACCACTCCGCAACCAGTCCGCCCACTCCGCAACCAGCTCGCACCACTCCGCAACCAGTCCGCCCACTCCGCAACCAGCTCGCACCACTCCGCAACCAGTCCGCCCACTCCGCAACCAGCTCGCACCACTCCGCAACCAGTCCGCCCACTCCGCAACCAGCTCGCACCACTCCGCAACCAGTCCGCCCACTCCGCAACCAGCTCGCACCACTCCGCAACCAGTCCGCCCACTCCGCAACCAGCTCGCACCACTCCGCAACCAGTCCGCCCACTCCGCAACCAGCTCGCACCACTCCGCAACCAGTCCGCCCACTCCGCAACCAGCTCGCACCACTCCGCAACCAGTCCGCCCACTCCGCAACCAGCTCGCACCACTCCGCAACCAGTCCGCCCACTCCGCAACCAGCTCGCACCACTCCGCAACCAGTCCGCCCACTCCGCAACCAGCTCGCACCACTCCGCAACCAGTCCGCCCACTCCGCAACCAGCTCGCACCACTCCGCAACCAGTCCGCCCACTCCGCAACCAGCTCGCACCACTCCGCAACCAGTCCGCCCACTCCGCAACCAGCTCGCACCACTCCGCAACCAGTCCGCCCACTCCGCAACCAGCTCGCACCACTCCGCAACCAGTCCGCCCACTCCGCAACCAGCTCGCACCACTCCGCAACCAGTCCGCCCACTCCGCAACCAGCTCGCACCACTCCGCAACCAGTCCGCCCACTCCGCAACCAGCTCGCACCACTCCGCAACCAGTCCGCCCACTCCGCAACCAGCTCGCACCACTCCGCAACCAGTCCGCCCACTCCGCAACCAGCTCGCACCACTCCGCAACCAGTCCGCCCACTCCGCAACCAGCTCGCACCACTCCGCAACCAGTCCGCCCACTCCGCAACCAGCTCGCACCACTCCGCAACCAGTCCGCCCACTCCGCAACCAGCTCGCACCACTCCGCAACCAGTCCGCCCACTCCGCAACCAGCTCGCACCACTCCGCAACCAGTCCGCCCACTCCGCAACCAGCTCGCACCACTCCGCAACCAGTCCGCCCACTCCGCAACCAGCTCGCACCACTCCGCAACCAGTCCGCCCACTCCGCAACCAGCTCGCACCACTCCGCAACCAGTCCGCCCACTCCGCAACCAGCTCGCACCACTCCGCAACCAGTCCGCCCACTCCGCAACCAGCTCGCACCACTCCGCAACCAGTCCGCCCACTCCGCAACCAGCTCGCACCACTCCGCAACCAGTCCGCCCACTCCGCAACCAGCTCGCACCACTCCGCAACCAGTCCGCCCACTCCGCAACCAGCTCGCACCACTCCGCAACCAGTCCGCCCACTCCGCAACCAGCTCGCACCACTCCGCAACCAGTCCGCCCACTCCGCAACCAGCTCGCACCACTCCGCAACCAGTCCGCCCACTCCGCAACCAGCTCGCACCACTCCGCAACCAGTCCGCCCACTCCGCAACCAGCTCGCACCACTCCGCAACCAGTCCGCCCACTCCGCAACCAGCTCGCACCACTCCGCAACCAGTCCGCCCACTCCGCAACCAGCTCGCACCACTCCGCAACCAGTCCGCCCACTCCGCAACCAGCTCGCACCACTCCGCAACCAGTCCGCCCACTCCGCAACCAGCTCGCACCACTCCGCAACCAGTCCGCCCACTCCGCAACCAGCTCGCACCACTCCGCAACCAGTCCGCCCACTCCGCAACCAGCTCGCACCACTCCGCAACCAGTCCGCCCACTCCGCAACCAGCTCGCACCACTCCGCAACCAGTACGCACCACTCCGCAACCACTTTGCACCACTCCGCATCCAGTTCACACCCCTCCGCAACCAGTTTGCACCTCTCCACCACCAGTGCGCACCACTCCGCAACCAATTTGCACCGCTCTGCAACCGGTTGGCAACACTCCGCAACCCGTTCCCACCACTCCGCACCCACTTCGCACCACTCCGCAACCAGTTCGCACCACTCCGCAACCACTTCGCACCACTCCGCAACCAGCTCGCACCACTCCGCAACCAGTTGGCACCACTCTGCAACCACTTCGCACCACTCCGCAGCCAGTTGGCACCACTCTGCCACCAATTCGCAACACTTCGCAACCACTTCGCCCCACTACGCAACCAGTTGGCACCACTGTGCAACCACTTCGCATCACTCCTGACCCAGTTCGCACCACTCCGAAACCCGTTCACACCACTCCCCAACCAGTTTGCACCGCTCCGCAACCAGTTTGCATCACTCCGCAACCAGTTCGTACCACTCCGCGACAACTTCGCACAACTCCACAACCAGTTCGCACCACTCTGCAACCAGTTCGCCCACTCCGCAACCAGTTCGCACCACTCTGCAACCAGTTCGCACCACTCTGAAACCACTTCGCACAAATCCGCAACCAGTTTGCACCTCTCCACAACCAGTGCGCACCACTCCGCAACCAATTCGCACCACCGCAACCAGTTTGCACCACTCTGCAACCAGTTTGCACAACTGCGCAACCAGTTTGCACCACTCCGCAACCAGTTCGCACCACTCTGACACCAGTTCGCACCACTCCGCAACCACTTTGCACAACTCCGCATCCAGTTCGCACCACTTCGCAACCAGTTTGCACCACTCCCCAACCAGTTCGCACCACTCCACACCCAGTTCACACCACTCCGCAAACACTTCGCACAACTCCGCAACCAGTTCGCACCACTTCGCAACCAGTTTGCACCACTCCCCAACCAGTTCGCACCACTCCACACCCAGTTCACACCACTCCGCAAACACTTCGCACAACTCCGCAACCAGTTTGCACCTTTCCGCAACCAGTTCGCACCACTCCGCAACCAGTGCCCACCACTCCGCAACTTGTTTGCACCACTCTAAAACCACTTCACACGACTCCGCAACCAGTTTGCACCACTCCAAAACCAGTTCGCACCACTCCGCAACCAGTTCGCACCACTCCGCAACCAGTGCCCACCACTCCGCAACTTGTTTGCACCACTCTAAAACCACTTCACACGACTCCGCAACCAGTTTGCACCACTCCAAAACCAGTTCGCACCACTCCGCAACCAGTTCGAACCACTCTGCAACCAGTTCGCACCACTGCCAACCAGTTCGCACAACTCCACAACTAGCTCGCACCACTCCACAACCAGTTTGCACCACTCCGCAACCAGTTTGCACCACTCCGCAACCAGTTCGCACCACTCTGCAACCAGTTCGCACCACTCCGCAACCCGTTCCCACCACTCCGCCACCAGTTCGCAACACTCCGCAACCACTTCGCCCCACTACGCAACCAGTTGGCACCACTGTGCAACCAGTTTGCATCACTCCTGACCCGGTTTGCACCACTCCGCAACCCGTTCACACCACTCCCCAACCAGTTTGCACGGCTCCGCAACCAGTTTGCATCACTCTGCAACCAGTTCATACCACTCGGCAACCACTTCCCACGACTCCACAACCAACTCGCACCACTCCGCAACCAGTTTGCACCACTCCCCAACCAGTTTGCACGGCTCCGCAACCAGTTTGCATCACTCTGCAACCAGTTCATACCACTCGGCAACCACTTCCCACGACTCCACAACCAACTCGCACCACTCCGCAACCAGTTCACCCACTCCGCAACCAGTTCAAACCACTCTGCAACCAGTTCGCACCACTGTGAAACCACTTCGCACAAATCCGCAACCAGTTTGCACCTCTCCACAACCAGTGCGCACCACTCCGCAACCAGTTCAAACCACTCTGCAACCAGTTCGCACCACTGTGAAACCACTTCGCACAAATCCGCAACCAGTTTGCACCTCTCCACAACCAGTGCGCACCACTCCGCAACGAAGTCGTACCACCGCAACCAGTTTGCACCACTCCGCAACCAGTTTGCACAACTGCGGAACCAGTTTGCACCACTCCGCAACCAGTGCGCACCACTCTGCAACCAGTTCGCACCACTCCGCAACCACTTTGCACTACTCCGCATCCAGTTCGCACCACTTCGCAACCAGTTTGCACCATTCCCCAACCAGTTCGCACCACTCCACACCCAGTTCACACCACTCCGCAAACACTTCACACAACTCCGCAGCCAGTTCGCACCTTTCCGCAACCAGTTCGCACAAGTCCGCAACCAGTGCCCACCACTCCGCAACCAGTTTGCACCACTCTAAAACCACGTCACACGACTCCGCAACCAGTTTGCACCACTCCAAAACCAGTTCGCACCACTCCGCAACCAGTTCGAACCACTCTGCAACCAGTTCGCACCACTGCCAACCAGTTCGCACAACTCCACAACTAGTTGGCACCACTCCACAACCAGTTCGCACCACTCCGCACCCAGTTTTCACCACTCCGCAACCAGTCGCACTACTCTGCAACCGGTTCGCACCACTCCGCAACCCGTTCCCACCACTCCGCACCCACTTCGCACCACTCCACAACCACTTCGCACCACTCCGCAACCACTTCGAACCACTCCGCAACCAGCTCGCACCACTCCGCAACCAGTTCGCACCACTCCGCAACCAGTTCGCACCACTCCGTAGCCAGTTCGCACCACTCCGCCACCAGTTCGCAACACTCCGCAACCACTTCGCACCACTACGCAACCAGTTGGCACCACTGTGCAACCAGTTCGCACCACTCCGCAACCAGTTCGCACCACTCCGTAGCCAGTTCGCACCACTCCGCCACCAGTTCGCAACACTCCGCAACCACTTCGCACCACTACGCAACCAGTTGGCACCACTGTGCAACCAGTTCGCACCACTCCGCAACCAGTTCACACCACTCCCCAACCAATTTGCACCGCTCAGCAACCAGTTTGCATCATCCCGCAACCAGTTCGTACCACTCCGCAACCACTTCACACAACTCTGTAACCAGTACGCACCACTCCGCAACCAGTTCGCACCACTCAGAAATCAGTTCACACCACTCCGCAACCAAATCGCACCAACCCTCAACGAGTTCGCACCACTCTGCAGCCAGTTTGCACCACTCCGCAGCCAGTTTGCACCACTCCGCAACCACTTCACACAACTGCGCAACCCGTTTGCACCACTCCACAACCAGTTCGTTCCACTCCGCAACCAGTTCGAACCACTCTGCAACCAGTTCGCACCACTGCCAACCAGTTCGCACAACTCCACAACTGGTTCGCACCACTCCACAACCAGTTCGCACCCCTCCACAACCAGTTTGCACCACTCCCCAACCAGTTCGCTCCAATCTTCAACCAGTTCGCACCACTCCGCAACCAGTTTGCACCACTCCGCAACCAGTACGCACCACTGTGCAACCGGTTCGCACCACTGCGCAACCCGTTCCCACCACTCCGCACCCACTTCGCACCACTCCGCAACCAGTTCGCACCACTCCGCAACCACTTCGCACCACTCCGCAACCAGTTCGCACCAACCCTCAACCAGTTCGCACCACTCCGCAGCCAGTTTGCACCACTCCGCAACCACTTCACACAACTCCGTTACCAGTTCGCACCACTCCGCAACCCGTTTGCACCACTCCCCAACCAGTTCGCACCACTCCACACCCAGATCGCACAACTCCGCAACCAATTCGCACCTTTCCGCAACCAGTTCGCAGGCCTCCGCAACCAGTTTGAACCACTCCGCAACCAGTTCGAACCACTCTGAAACCACTTCGCACAACTCCGCAACCAGTTTGTACCTCTCCACAACCAGTGCGCACCACTCCGCAACCAGTTCGCAGCCCTCCGCAACCAGTTTGAACCACTCCGCAACCAGTTCGAACCACTCTGAAACCACTTCGCACAACTCCGCAACCAGTTTGTACCTCTCCACAACCAGTGCGCACCACTCCGCAACCAGTTTGCACCACTGCGCAACCAGTTTGCACCACTCGGCAACCAGTTCGCACAACTGCACAACCAGTTCGCACCACTCTGCAACCAGTTCGCAGCACTCCGCAACCAGTTTGCACCACTCCGCAACCAGTTTGCACCACTCGGCAACCAGTTCGCACAACTGCACAACCAGTTCGCACCACTCTGCAACCAGTTCGCAGCACTCCGCAACCAGTTTGCACCACTCCGCAACCACTTTGAACAACTCCGCATCCAGTTCCCACCACTTCGCAACCAGTTTGCACCACTCCCCAACCAGTTCGCACCACTCCACACCCAGTTCGCACCCCTCCCCAAACACGTCGCACAACTCCGCAACCAGTTCGCAACTCTCGCAACCAATTCGCACCACTCCGCAATTAGCGCGCACCACTCCGCAACCAGTTTGCACCACTCTAGAACCACTTCACACAACTCCGCAACCAGATTGCACCACTCTACAACCAGTTCGCACCACTCCGCAACCTGTTTGAACCACTCTGCAACCAGTTCGCATCACTGCCGACCAGTTCGCACAACTCCACAACTAGTTCGCACCACTCCGCAACCAGTTCGTACCACTCCGCAGCCAGTTTGCACCACTCCGCAACCAGTTCGCACCACTCTTCAACCAGTTCGCACCACGCCGCAACCAGTTTGCACCACTCCGCAACCAGTTCGCACCACTCTGCAACCGGTTCGCACCACTCCGCAACCCGTTCCCACCACTCCGCACCCACATCGCACCACACCGCAACCAGTTCGCACCACTCTGCAACCACTTTGCACCACTCCGCAACCAGCTCGCACCACTCCGCAACCAGTTCGCACCACTCTGAACCCAGTTCGCACCACTCTGCAGCCAGTTGGCACCACTCTGCCACCAGTTCGCAACACTCCGCAACCACTTCGCACCACTACGCAACCCGTTGGCACCACTGTGCAACCAGATCGCACCACTCCACACCGGTTCGCACCACTCCGCAACCAGTTCACACCACTCCCCAACCAGTTTGCACTTTCCGCAACCAGTTTGCATCACCCCGCAACCAGTTCGTACCACTCCGCAACCACTTCCAACAACTCCGCAACCAGTTTGCACCACTCCGCAACCAGTTCGCACCACTCCCCAACCAGTTTGCACCGCTCCGCAACCAGTTTGCACCACTCCGCAACCAGTTCGCACCACTCCTCAACCAGTTTGCACCATTCCGCAACCAGTTCGCACCACTCCCCAACCAGTTTGCACCGCTCCGCAACCAGTTTGCACCACTCCGCAACCAGTTCGCACCACTCCTCAACCAGTTTGCACCATTCCGCAACCAGTTCGCACCACTCCCCAACCAGTTTGCACCGCTCCGCAACCAGTTTGCACCACTCCGCAACCAGTTCGCACCACTCCTCAACCAGTTTGCACCATTCCGCAACCAGTTCGCACCACTCCCCAACCAGTTTGCACCGCTCCGCAACCAGTTTGCACCACTCCGCAACCAGTTCGCACCACTCCTCAACCAGTTTGCACCATTCCGCAACCAGTTCGCACCACTCCCCAACCAGTTTGCACCGCTCCGCAACCAGTTTGCACCACTCCGCAACCAGTTCGCACCACTCCTCAACCAGTTTGCACCATTCCGCAACCAGTTCGCACCACTCCCCAACCAGTTTGCACCGCTCCGCAACCAGTTTGCACCACTCCGCAACCAGTTCGCACCACTCCTCAACCAGTTTGCACCATTCCGCAACCAGTTCGCACCACTCCCCAACCAGTTTGCACCGCTCCGCAACCAGTTTGCACCACTCCGCAACCAGTTCGCACCACTCCTCAACCAGTTTGCACCATTCCGCAACCAGTTCGCACCACTCCCCAACCAGTTTGCACCGCTCCGCAACCAGTTTGCACCACTCCGCAACCAGTTCGCACCACTCCTCAACCAGTTTGCACCATTCCGCAACCAGTTCGCACCACTCCCCAACCAGTTTGCACCGCTCCGCAACCAGTTTGCACCACTCCGCAACCAGTTCGCACCACTCCTCAACCAGTTTGCACCATTCCGCAACCAGTTCGCACCACTCCCCAACCAGTTTGCACCGCTCCGCAACCAGTTTGCACCACTCCGCAACCAGTTCGCACCACTCCTCAACCAGTTTGCACCATTCCGCAACCAGTTCGCACCACTCCCCAACCAGTTTGCACCGCTCCGCAACCAGTTTGCACCACTCCGCAACCAGTTCGCACCACTCCTCAACCAGTTTGCACCATTCCGCAACCAGTTCGCACCACTCCCCAACCAGTTTGCACCGCTCCGCAACCAGTTTGCACCACTCCGCAACCAGTTCGCACCACTCCTCAACCAGTTTGCACCATTCCGCAACCAGTTCGCACCACTCCCCAACCAGTTTGCACCGCTCCGCAACCAGTTTGCACCACTCCGCAACCAGTTCGCACCACTCCTCAACCAGTTTGCACCATTCCGCAACCAGTTCGCACCACTCCCCAACCAGTTTGCACCGCTCCGCAACCAGTTTGCACCACTCCGCAACCAGTTCGCACCACTCCTCAACCAGTTTGCACCATTCCGCAACCAGTTCGCACCACTCCCCAACCAGTTTGCACCGCTCCGCAACCAGTTTGCACCACTCCGCAACCAGTTCGCACCACTCCGTAGCCAGTTCGCACCACTCCGCCACCAGTTCGCAACACTCCGCAACCACTTCGCACCACTACGCAACCAGTTGGCACCACTGTGCAACCAGTTCGCATCACTCCGCAACCAGTTCACACCACTCCCCAACCAATTTGCATCGCTCAGCAACCACTTTGCATCCTCCCGCAACCAGTTCGTACCACTCCGCAACCACTTCACACAACTCTGCAACCAGTACGCACCACTCCGCAACCAGTTCGCACCACTCCGAAACCAGTTCGCACCACTCCGCAACCAAATCGCACCAACCCTCAACCAGTGTGCACCACTCCGCAGCCAGTTTGCACCACTACGCAGCCAGTTTGCACCATTCCGCAACCACTTCACACAAGTGCGCAACCTGTTTGCACCACTCCACAACCAGTTCGCACCACTCCGCAACCAGTTTGAACCATTCTGCAACCAGTTCGCACCACTGCCAACCAGTTCCCACAACTCCACAACTGGTTCGCATAACTCCACAACCAGTTTGCACCACTCCCCAACCAGTTCGCACCACTCCGCAACCAGATCGCACCACTCCGCAACGAGTTCGCATAACTCCGCAACAAGTTCGAACCACTCCGCAACCAGGTCGTACCACCCCGCAACCACTTCGCACCAATCCGCAACAAGTTCGCACCACTCCGCAACCAGTTCGCAACATTCCGCAACCTGTTCGCACCACTCCGCAACCACTTCGCACCACTCCGCAACCTGTTCGCACCACTCCGCAACCTGTTTGTACCAATCTGAGACCACTTCGCACAACTCCACAACCAGTTCCCAATACTCCGAAACCAGTTCGCACCATTCTGCAACCAGTTGGTACTTTACCGCAACTAGATTGCACCACTCGGCAACCAGTTTGCACCACTCCGCAACCAGTTCGCACAACTCCGCAACCAGTTCGCACCACTCCGCAACCTGATCGCACCACTCCGCAACCAGTTCACACCACTCCGCAACCAAGCTTTACCACCCCACAACCAGTTGGCACTACTCCGCAACCAGTTCGCACCACTCTGCAACCAATCCCACCACTCCGCAAGTAGTTTACACCACTCCACAAACGGTTCGCACCACTCCGCAACCAATTCATACAACTCTGCAACCAGTTCGCACCAATCCGCAACCAGTTCGCACTACTCTACAACCAGTTCGCACCACTCTGCAGCCAGTTGGCACCACTCCTCAACCAGTTCGCACCATTTTGCAACCAGTTCGCACCACTCTGCAACCTGTTCGCACCATTCTGCAACCGGTTCGCACCACTCGGCAACCCATTCGCACCACTCCGCAACCAGTTCGCACCACTCTGCAACCTGTTCGCACCATTCTGCAACCGGTTCGCACCACTCGGCAACCCATTCGCACCACTCCGCAACCAGTTCGCACCACTCCAGAACCAGTTCGCATCACTCCGCAGCCAGTTCGCACTACTCCGCAACCAGTTCGCAATACTCCGCAACAAGTTTGCACCGCTCTCTAACCAGTTTGCACAACTCTGCAACCAGTTTGCACCACTCCGCAACCAGTTCGCACTACTCCGCAACCAGTTCGCAATACTCCGCAACAAGTTTGCACCGCTCTCTAACCAGTTTGCACAACTCTGCAACCAGTTTGCACCACTCCGCAACGCGTTTGCACCACTCAGCGAGCAGTTCACATCACTCTGCAACCAGTTCGCACCACACAGCAACCAGTTCGCACCACTCGAGAACCAGTTCGCACCACTCCGCAACCAGTTCGCACCACTCCGCAACCAGTTCGCACCACTCCGCAACCAGTTCGCACCACTCTGCAACCAGTTTGCAACTCTCCGCAACCATTGCACCACTCCGCAACCAGTTGGCACCACTCTGCAACCAGTTCGCACCAATCCGCATCGATGTCGCACCACCCCGCAACCAGTTCGCACCACTCGACATCCAGTACGCACCACTCCGCAACCAGTTCGCACCACTCCGCAACCAGTTTTGACCACTCCGCAACCAGCTCACACCACTCGGCAACCAGTTCGCACCACTCGACATCCAGTACGCACCACTCCGCAACCAGTTTGCACCACTCCGCAACCAGTTCGCACCACTCCGCAACCAGTTTTGACCACTCCGCAACCAGCTCACACCACTCGGCAACCAGTTCGCACCACTCGACATCCAGTACGCACCACTCCGCAACCAGTTTGCACCACTCCGCAACCAGTTCACACAAACGCGCAACCAGTTCACACCACTCCACAACCAGTTCAGACCAATCCGCAACCAGTTTGCACCAACCCGTAACCGGTTCGCACCACTCCACAACCAGTTCTCACCACTCCGCAACCAGTTCGCACCACTCCGCCACCAGTTTGCACAACTCTGCAACCACTTTGCACCACTCCAGAACAAGTTCACACCACTCTGCATCCAGTTCACACCACTCCGCAACCAGTTCGCACCATTCCTCAACCAGTTGCACCACTTCGCAACAAGTCGCACCACTCCGCAACCAATTCGCACCACTCCGCAACCAGTTTGCACCACTCAGCAACCTGTTCGCACCACTCCGCCACCACTTCGCACAACTCCACAACCAGTTCGCACCACTCCGCAACCAGTTCGCACCACTCGAAAACCAGTTCGCACTACTCTGCGACCAGGTTGCACCACTCCGCAACCAGTTGGCACCACTTTGCGACCAATTTACACCACTCCGCAACCTGTTCGCACCACTCTGCAACCACTTTGCACAACTCCACAACCAGTTTGCACCACTTCGCAACCAGTTCGCACCACTCCTCAACCAGTTTGCACTACTACGCCACAAGATCACAGCACTCCCCAACCAGCGTACCACTCCACAACCAGTTTGCACAACTCCGCAACCAGTTTGCACCACTCCGCAACCAGATCGCACCACTCCACAACCAGTTCGCACCACTCCGCAACCAGGTCGCACCACCCCGCAACAAGTTTGCACCACTCCGCAACCAGTTCGCACCACTCCGCAACCAGTTTGCACCACTCCGCGACCAGTTTACACCACTCCCCAACCAGTTCGCACCACTCTGCAACCAGTTTGCACACATCTGTAACCAGTTCCCACCACTCCGCAACCAGTTCGCACCACTATGCAACCAGTTCGCACCACTCTGCAACCAGTTTGCACCACTCCTGAACCAGTCCGCACCACTCCGCAACCTGTGCGCACCACTTTCCAACCAGTTCGCACCATTCTGCAACCGGTTCGTACCACTCGGCAACACGTTTGCACCACTCCGCAACTTGTTCGCACCACTCCAGAACCAGTTCGCACCACTCTCAACCAGTTCACACCACTCCGCAACCAGTTTGCACCACTCCGCAACGAGTTCGCACCACTAAGCAACTAGTTCACACCACTCCGCAACCAGTTCGGAACACTCCGCGAGCAGTCGCACTACTCCGCATTCAGGTTGCAACACTCCGCAAAAAATTTGCACCACTGCGCAACTAATTCCCACTACTCCGCAACCAGTTCGCACCACTATTCAACCAGTTCGCACAACTCCGCAACTAGTGCCCACCACTCCGCAACCAGTTCGCACCACTCCGCAACCGGTTCGCACCACTCCAGAACCAGTTCGCACCACTCCCCAACCAGTTCGCACCACTCCGCAACCAGTTTGCACCACTCCGCAACACGTTCGCACCACTCCGCAACGCGTTCACACAACTCCGCAACCAGTTCGCAACACTCCGCAACCAGTTGGCACCACCCCGCAACCAGATTGCACCACTCCGCAACCAGTTTGCACCATTACGCAACCAGGTCATACCACCTTGCAGCCAGTGCGCACCACTCCGCAACCAGTTCGCACCACTCCGCAACAATTCCCACCACTCCGGAAAGCATTTACACCACTCCGCAACCAGTCCGCACCACTCCGCAACCAATTGGTACAACTCCGCAACCAGTTCGCACAACTCCGCAACCAGTTTGCACCACTCCGCAACCAGTTCGCACCACTTTGCAGCCAGTTCACACCACTCCTCAACCAGTTCGCACCACTTTGCAAGCAGTTCCCACCACTTTGCAACCAGTTTGCACCATTCTGCAACCGGTCCGCACCACTCGGCAACCCGTTCGCACCACTCCGCAACCAGTTCGCACCACTCCGCAACCAGGTCGCACCACTCCGCAACCAGGTCGCACCATCCCGCAACGAGCGCGCATCAATTCAGAACCAGTTCACACCACTCCGCAACCAGTTCGCACCACTCCGCAACCAGTTCACACCACTCTAGAACCAGTTCGCACAACTCCGCAACCAGTTCGCACCACTCCGCAACCAGTTTGCACCACTACGCGACCAGTTCGCACCACTCTGCAACCAGTTCATACCACTCCGCAACCTGTTCGCACCCCTCCGCAACCAGTTCGCACAACTCCGCAACCAGTTCGCACCACTCCGCAACCAGGTCGCACCACTCCGCAACCAGTTCGCACCACTACGCGACCAGTTCGCACCACTCTGCAACCAGTTCATACCACTCCGCAACCTGTTCGCACCCCTCCGCAACCAGTTCGCACAACTCCGCAACCAGTTCGCACCACTCCGCAACCACTATGCAACAATCCGCAACCAGTTTGCACCACTCCGCAACCAGTGGGCACCACTCTGAAACCAGTTCGCACCACTCCGCAACAAGGTCGCACCGGCCCGCAACAAGGTCGCACCGGCCCGCAACCAGTTCGCACCACTCCGCAGCCAGTACGCACCACTCCGCAACCAGATTACACCACTCTGCAACCAGTTCGCACCAAACGGCAACCTGTTCGCACCACTCCGCAACCAGTTCAAACCACCCCGCAACCAGTTCACACCACTCCGCAACCAGTTCAGACCACTCCGCAACCAGTTCGCACCATTCTGCAACCAGTTCGCACTACTCCGGAACCAGTTCGCACCACTCTGCAACCAGTTTGCAACACACTACAACCAGTTTGCACCACTCCACAACCAGTTCGCATTACTTTGCATCCAGTTCACACCACTCCGCAACCAGTTCGCACCATTCCTCAACCAGTTTGCACCATTCCGCAACCAGTTCCTACCACTCCGCAACCAGTTCGCACCACTCCGCAACCAGTTCGCACCACTCCGCAACCTGTTCGCACCACTTTGCAACCACTTTGCACAACTCCACAACCAGTTCGCACCACTCCGCAACCAGTTCGCACCACTCCGCAACCAGTTCGCACCATTCCGCAACCAGTTCGCACCACTCTGCAACCAGTTTGCACCACTCCGCGACCAGTTCGCACCAGTCCGTGACCAGTTCGCACCACTCTGCAACCAGTTTGCACCACTCCGCGACCAGTTCGCACCAGTCCGTGACCAGTTCGCACCACTCTGCAACCACTTCGCACCACTCCGCAACCAGTTTGCACCACTGCGCAACCAGTTTGCACCACTCGGCAACCAGTTCGCACCACTCCGCACCCAGCTCGCACCACTCCGCGACCAGTTTGCACCACTCCCCAACCACTTTGCACCCCTCCGCAACCAGTTCGCACCACTGCGCGACCAGATCGCACCACTCCGCGACCAGTTGGCACCATTCCGCAACCAGGTCGCACCACCCCGCAACCAGCTCGCAGCACTCCACAACCAGTTCGCACCACTCCGCAACCAGTTCGCACCACTCCGCAACCAGTTCGCACCACTCCGCAACCAGTTCGCACCACTCCGCAACCAGTTCGCACAACACTGTAACAAGTTTGCACCACTCCACAACCAGTTCGCACCACTCTGCATCCAGTTCACACCACACCGCAACCAGTTTGCACCATTCCGCAACCAGTTTGCACCAGTCCGCAACCAGTTCGCACCACTCCGCAAACAGTTCCCAACACTCCGCAACCAGTTAGCACCACTCCACACCCTGTTCGCACCACTCAGCAACCACTTCGCACAACTCCACAACCAGTTCGCACCACTCCGCAACCAGTTTACACCACTCCACAACCAGTTTGTGTTGAAAAACTGCCCCTCCGCATGCCCAAGTGCGGCGCCGGGAGACGCCGACAAGCCGCCAGAAAGTTGAAACGCCGCTCCGGCGGATCTGGCGACTCGAAAACTGCTCGGATCCTAAAACAGAGGATTGCCCCTAAAATTTGACAAGTTGCTGAATCCGGTGGAAATTGTTTTGCCGGAATCGGACAAGTATCGAGGGAGATATGGCCTTCCAATGTTGGGGTATGCGCATCGGCTCTGGGAGCCGGCTGGGACTCGAAATCCGGTCGATAATCGACCGGACCGAGTAACAAAATGACCATCTGGAGAAAGTGCTCCGATAGGCCTGCCGAGGCGTCCGGTGGATGATCCACCTGATCCGGCGGATCATCCACCGGATCCAGTAGTGCAGGTTGTTACTGAGGGACTTCGCCCAAATCATGGCTCAGAGTCCGAAACCCAGTAGTACGTTATGTTACTCGGGGACTTTGTCAAGATTCTGACTGCAGGTCCACGGACAGGTTTCGAACCTCGTCACACCCCATCACAAAACGCGACCCAAAAGCGGGTAGGGTGCGTGGAAACAGTTCAGGGGAACCCCACACCATGTGCAATGGGATATGCGCCTTGGGAAAGGCGCTTCGCACGTGAACGAAGGCGCCACGGCGAGTGGCGGCGTCAGGCTTCTGTGGTGGGTGAGACCTGCGCTTCGGCATGCATAACTTCAGCTACGCTTGAGCAAATTGCGCGCAGTTTGGTGCGTTAGAAAGCTCCAGACTAGCCCTATAAATTTTGTGATCATGTCCATGTTGAAAAACTAACCAAAAACGACGTTATCCCCTCCGCAAACTAACTGTCTCTCTATTCCTACTCATTAAGCATGAGGCATTTAGAAAGCTCACGCTCAGTCTCAGATTCGCCCAAAACAGTAGACGTGAACCACTAGAGGCGATCAGACAAACATCGGGACCGCACCACGTAGATCTCATCCTGACAGTTCGCACTACTTTGCAACCAGATCGTACCACTCCGCAACCAGTTCGCACCACTCTGCAACCAGTTCGCACCAATCCGCAACCAGCTCGCACCACTCCGCGACCAGTTTGCACCACTCCGTAACCTGTTTGCACCACTCCGCAGCCATTTCACACAACTCCACAACCAGTTTGCACCACTCCGCAACCAGTTCGCACCACTCCGCAACCAGTTTGCACCACTCCGTAACCTGTTTGCACCACTCCGCAGCCATTTCACACAACTCCACAACCAGTTTGCACCACTCCGCAACCAGTTCGCACCACTCCGCAACCAGTTTGCACTACTGCGCAAACAGATCGTACCACTCCGCAACCAGTTCGCACTACTCCGCAACCAGTTTGCACGATTCCGCAACCAGTTCTCACCTCTCCGCAACCAGATCGCACCACTCCGCAACCAGTTCACACTACTCCCCAACCAGGTTGCACCACCCCGCAACCAGTTTGCACCACTCTGCAACTAGTTCGCACCACTCCGCAACCAGTTTGCACCACTCCGCGACCAGTTTACACCGCTCCCCAACCAGTACGCACCACTCCGCAACCAGTTCGCACTACTCCGCAACCAGTTCCCACCACTCCGCAACCAGTTCGCACCACTCCTCAACCAGTTCGCACCACTCCGCAACCAGTGCGCACCACTCTCCAACCAGTTCTCACCATTCTGCAACCGGTTCGTACCACTGGGCAACACGTTCGCACCACTCCGCAACCTGTTCGCACCATTCCACAACTAGTTTGCACCACTCCGCAACCCGTTCATCACTTCGCAACAAGTTTGCACCACTCCGCAACGAGGTCGCACCACTCCGCAACCAGTTTACACCACTCCGCAACCAGTCCGCAACACTCCGCAACCATTTCGCACCACTCCGCAACCAGATCGCACCACTCCGCAACCAGTTCGCACCACTCCGCAACCAGGTCGTAGCACCCCGAGACAAGTTGGCACGACTGCGGAACCAGTTCGCACCACTACGCAACCACTTCCCACCAGTCCGCAAATAGTTTACACCACTCTGCAACCAGTTCGTACAACTCCGCAACCAATTCGTACAACTTCGCACACAGTTCCCACCACTCCGCAACCAGTTCGCACCAGTTCGCACCACTCTACAGCCAGTTCTCACCACTCCTCAACCAGTTCGCACCACTCCGCAACCAGTCCGGACCACATTGCAACCAGTTCGTACCACTCTGCAACCGGTTCGCATGACTCGGCAACCAGTTCGCACCACTCCGCAACCAGTTCGCACCACTCCAGAACCAGTTCGAACCACTCCGCAACAAGTTCGCACTACTCCGCAACCAGTTCAAAACACTCTACAACAAGTTTGCACCACTCTGCAACCAGTTCGCACCACTTCACAACCAGTTTGCACCACTCCGCAACCAGTTTGCACCACTCCTCAACCAGTTCTGATCACTCTAGAACCAGCTCGCACCACTCCGCAACCAGTTCCCACCACTCTGCAACCAGTTCGAACCACTCAAGAACCAGTTCGCACCACTCCGCAACCAGTTCGCACCACTCTCCAACCAGTTCGCACCACTCTGCAACCAGTTTGCACCACTCCGCAATTAGTTTGCACCACTCCGCAACCAGTACACAACACTCTCCAACCAGTTCGCACCACTCTGCAACCAGGTCGCACCACCCCGCAACTGTTTTGCACCACTCCGCAACGAGTATGCACCACTCCGCAACCAGTTCACACCACTCCGCAACCATTTTATACCACTCTACAACTTGTTTGCACCACTCCGCAACCAGTTTACACCACTCCGCAACCAGTTCACACCACTCTGTAACCAGTTCGCACCACTCCGAAACCAGTTCAGACCACTCCGCAACCAGTTTCCACCACTCCGCAACCAGTTTGCACCACTCCGCAACCAGTTCGCACCACTCCACCACCAGTTGGCACCACTCCGCAACCAGTTCCCACAACACTGCAACCAGTTTGCACCACTCCACAACCAGTTCGCACCATTCCTCAACCAGTTTGCACCACTCCGCAATCAGTTCGCACCACTGCGCAACCTGTTTGCACCGCTCCGCAACCAATTCTCACCACTCTGCATCCTGTTTGCACCACTCCGCAACCACTTCCCACAACTCCACAACCAGTTCGCACCACTCTGCAACCAGTTCACACCACTCCGTAACCAGTTCGCACTACTCGGCAACCAGATCTCACCACTCTGCAGCCAGTTCGCACCACTCTGCAACCAGTTCGCACCACTCCGCAACCAGTTTGTACCACTGCGCGACCAGTTCGCACCACTCCACAACCTGTTCGCAGCAATCCGCAACCATTTTAAACAACTCCACAACCAGTTTGCACCACTCCGCAACCAGTTGGCACCACTCCGCAACCAGTTCGCACTACTACGCAACCAAATTGCACCGCTCCGCAACCAGTTCGCATCACTCCACAACCAGTTCGCACAACTCCGTAACCAGTTCACACCACTCCGCAACCAGATCGCACCACTCCGCAGCCAGTTCGCACCACTCCTCAACCAGGTCGGACCACCCCGCAACCAGTTCGCACCACTCCGCAACCAGTTCGCACCACTCCACAACCAGTTTGCACCACTCCGTGACCACTTTACACCATTGCGCAACCAGTTCGCACCACTCCGCAACCAGTTCACACAACTTCGCAACCAGTTCCCACCAATCCGCAACCAGTTGGTACCACTCCGCAACCAGTTCGCACCACTCCGCAACCAGTTTGCAAAACTCCTCATCCAGTTCCCACCAGTCCGCAACCAGTTCGCACCACTCTCCAACCAGTTCGCACCATTCCGCAACCGGTTCGTACCACTCAGCAACACGTTCGCACCACTCTGCAACCGGTTAGCACCTCTCCAGAACCAATTCGCACCACTCTGCAACCAGTTCTCACCACTCCGCGACAGGTTTGCACCACTCCGCAGCCAGTTTACACCACTCGGCAACCAGTTTGCAACACTCCGCAACCAGTTTGCACCACTCCGCAACCAGATCGCACCACTCCGCAACAAGTTGGCACCACTCCGTAACCAGGTCATACTACCCCGCAACCAGTTCCCACAACTCCGCAACCAGTTCGCACCACTCCGCAACCAGTTTGCACCACTCCAAAACCTGTTTGCACCACTCCGCAACCACTTCGCACCACTCCGCAACCAGTTTACACCACTCCGCAACCAGTTCGCACCACTCCGCAACCAGTTTGCACCACTCCAAAACCTGTTTGCACCACTCCGCAACCACTTCGCACCACTCCGCAACCAGTTTACACCACTCCGCAACCTGTTCGCACCACTCTACAACCACTTTGCACAACTCCACAACCAGGTCCCAACACTACGCAACCAGATTGCACCACTCCGCAACCAGTTCGCACTACTCCGCAACCAGATCGCAACACTCCGCAACCAGTTCGCACCACTCCGCAACCAGTTCGCACCACTCTACAACCACTTTGCACAACTCCACAACCAGGTCCCAACACTACGCAACCAGATTGCACCACTCCGCAACCAGTTCGCACTACTCCGCAACCAGATCGCAACACTCCGCAACCAGTTCGCACCACTCCGCAACCAGTTTGCACAACTCCGCAACCAGTTTGCACCACTCTGCAACCAATTCCCACCACTCCGCAACCAGTTTGCACCACTCCACAACCAGTTTGCATCACTCCGCAACCAGTTTGCATCACTCTGCAACCAGTTCGCACCACTCCGCAAGCAGTTCGCACCACTCCGCAACCAGTTTGCATCACTCCGCAACCAGTTTGCACCACTCCTCAACCAGTTCGCATCACTCTGGAACCAGTTCGCACCACTCCCCAACCAGTTCGCACCACTGCGCAACAAGTTCGCACCACTCCAGAACCAATTCGCACAACTCCGCTACCAGTTCGCACCACTCGGCAACCAGTTCGCACCACTCCGCAGCCAGTTCGCACCACTCTGCAACCAGTTCACACCACTCCGCAACCAGTTCACACCACTTCGCAACCAGTTCGCACCACTCCGCAACCACTTCGCACCACTCCACAACCACTTTGCAACACTTCGCAACCAGTTTGCACCACTCCGCAACCAGTTGGCACCACTCTGCAACCAGTTCACACCACTCTGCAACCACGTCTTACCACCCCGCAACCAGTTCGCACCGCTCCGCAACCAATTTGCACCACTCCGCAACCAGTTTGCACCACTCCGCAACCAGTTCGCACCACTCCCCAACCAGTTCGCACCATTCCGAAAACACTTTGCACAACTCCGAAAACAAATCGCACAACTCTGCAGCCAGATTGCACCACTCCACAACCAGTTCAAACCACTCTGCATCCAGTTCACACCACTCCGCAACCAGTTCGCACCATTCCTCAACCAGATTGCACCACTCCGCAACCAGTTCGCACTTCTCCGCAACCAGTTCGACCACTCCGCAACCAGTTTGCACTACTCCGCAACCTGTTCGCACCACTCCGCAAACACTTTGCACAACTCCACAACCAGTTCGCACCACTCCGCAACTAGTTCGCACCACTCCACAACCAGTTCACACTACTGGACAACCAGATCGCACCACACCGCAACTAGTTCGCACCACTCTGCAACCGGTTCGCACCACTCCGCAACCAGTTCGCACCACTCCGCGACCAGTTTTCACCACTCTGCAACCTGTTCGCACCACTCCGCAACCACTTCGCATAACTCTACAACCAGTTTGCACCACTCCGCAACCAGTTCGCACCACTCCTCAACCAGTTTGCACTACTACCCAACCAGATAGCACCACTCCGCAACCAGTTCGCACCACTCCACAACCAGTTCGCACAACTCCGAAACCAGTTTGCACCTTCGCAACCAGACCGCACCACTCAGCAACCACTTCGCACCACTCCGCAACCAGGTCGCACCACCCCGCAACAAGTTTGCACCAGTCCGCAACCAGTTCGCACAACTCCGCAACCAGTTCCCACCACTCCACAACCAGTTTGCACCACTCCGCAACCAGTTCACACCACTCCGCGACCAGTTCGCACCACTTTGCAACCAGTTCGCACCACTCTGCAATTAGTTCGCACCCCTCTCCAACCAGTTCGCACCATTCTGCAACTGGTTCGTACCACTCGGCAATACGTTCGAACCACTGCGCCACCAGTTCGCACCACTCCAGAACAAGTTCGCACCACTCTGCAACCAGTTCGCACCACTCCGCAACCAGTGACCTGGCTTTGGTTTCAGTGACCCGGCTTTGCTTTCTGTGACCCGACTCTGGTTTTTGTCACCCGGCTTTAGTTACTGTGACCAGGCTTTGGTATCTCTGACTCGGGTTTGGTTTCTGTGGCCCGGCTTTGGTTTCTGTGACCCGGCTTTGGTTTCGGTGACCCGGGTTTGGTTTTTGTGACCCAGCTTTGGTTTCTGTGACCCGGCTTTTGTTTCTGTGACCCCGCTTTGATTTTTGTGACCCGGCTTTGGTTTCTGTGACCCAGCTTTGGTTTCTGTGATCTGGCTTTGCTTTCTCTGAACCGGCTTTGGCTTCTCTCACCCGGCTTTGGTTTCTTTGACCTGGCTTTGGTATCTCTGACCCAGCTTTGGTTCCTGCTACCCGGCTTTTGTTTCTGTGACCCAGCTTTGGTTTCTGTGATCTGGCTTTGCTTTCTCTGAACCGGCTTTGGCTTCTCTCACCCGGCTTTGGTTTCTTTGACCTGGCTTTGGTATCTCTGACCCAGCTTTGGTTCCTGCTACCCGGCTTTTGTTTCTGTGACCCAGCTTTGGTTTTTGTGACCCGGCTTTGGTTTCTGTGTCCCGGCTTTGGAATATGTGACTCGGCTTTTGGTTCTGTCACCCGGCTTTGCTTTTTGTGACCTGGCATTCGTTTCTGTGACACGGCTTTGGTTTCTGTGTCCCCGCTTTGGTTTATTTGACCCAGCTTTGGTTTTTGTGACCCTGCTTTGGTTTTTGTGACCCCCCGGTTTTTGTGACCCGGCTTTGGTTTCTGTGACCCGGCTTTGGTTTCTGTGACC
>SZWC01012744.1:0-14063 GCA_023375785.1 Penium margaritaceum | reverse complement strand
CCGGCTACGGTTTCTGTGATCAAGCTTTGGTTTCTGTGACCCGGCTGTCGTTTCAGTGATCCGGCATTGGTTTTTGTGACCCGGCTTTGGTTTCAGTGACCCAACTTTGGTTTCTGTGACCCGGCTTTGGTTTATGCGACCCAGCTTTGGTTTCTGTGACCTGCCTTTGGTTTTTGTGAGGCGGCTTTGGTTTCTCTGACCCGGCTTTGGTTTCTGCGACCCGGCTTTGGTTTCTTTGTCCCGGCTTTGGTTTCTGTGACCCGGTTTGGTTTCTATGACCCAACTTTGGTTTCTGTGACCCGGCTTCGGTTTCTGTGATCAAGCTTTGGTTTCTGTGACCCGGCTGTCGTTTCGGTTATCCGGCATTGGCTTTTGTGACCCGGCTTTGGTTTCTGTGACCCGGTTTGGTTTCTATGACCCAACTTTGGTTTCTGTGACCCGGCTTCGGTTTCTGTGATCAAGCTTTGGTTTCTGTGACCCGGCTGTCGTTTCGGTGATCCGGCATTGGCTTTTGTGACCCGGCTTTCGTTTCAGTGACCCAACTTTGGTTTCTGTGACCCGGCTTTGGTTTATGTGACCCGGCTTTGGTTTGTGTGACCCAGCTTTGGTTTCTGTGACCCGGCTTTGGTTTTTGTGACCCGGCTTTCGTTTCAGTGACCCAACTTTGGTTTCTGTGACCCGGCTTTGGTTTATGTGACCCGGCTTTGGTTTGTGTGACCCAGCTTTGGTTTCTGTGACCTGGTTTTGGTTTCTGTGACCCGGCTTTGGTTTGTGTGACCCCGCTTTGGTTTCTGCGACCCCGCTTTTGTTTTTGTGACCCGGCTTTTGTTTCAGTGACCCGGCTTTGGTTTCTGTGACCCGACTTTGGCTTCTGTGACCCGGCTTTGGTTTCCGTGACCAGGCTTTGGTTTCTCTGACCCGGCTTTGGTCTCTGTGACCCGGCTTTGGTTTCTGTGACCCGGCTTTGGTTTCTGTGACCCGGCATTGGTTTCTGTGACCCCGCTTTGGTTTTTTTGACCCGGCTTTGGTTTCTGTGATGCGGCTTTGGTTTCTATGACCCGGCTTTGGTTTCTGTGACCAGCCTTTGGTTTATGTGACCTGGCTTTGGTTTCTCTGACCCAGGTTTGGTTTCTGTGACCCGGCTTTGGTTTCTGTGACCTGGCTTTGGATTCTGTGACCCGGCTTCAGTTTCTGTGAACTGGCTTTGGTTTGTGTGACCCGGCTTTGGATTCTGTGACCCAACTTTGGTTTCTGTAAACCGGATTTGGTCTGTATGACCCGGCTCTGGTTTCTATGACCTGGCTTTGGAATCTCTGGCCCAGCTTTGGTTTCTCAGACCCGGCTTTGGTTTATGTGACCCGGCTTTGGTTTTTGTGACCGGGCTTTGGTTTCTGTGACCCGGCTTTTGTTTATGTGACCCGGCTTTGGTTTTTGTGACCCGTCTTTGGTTTCTGTGACCCAACTTTGGTTTATGTGACCCGGCTGTGGTTTTTGTGACCCGGCTTTGGTTTCTCTGACCCGGCTTTGGTTTCTGCAACCCGGCTTTGCTTTCTCTGACCCGGCTTTGGTTTCTATGACCCGGCTTTGGTTTCAGTGACCCGGGTTTGGTTTATGTGACACAACTTTCGTTTTTGTGACCCGGCTTTCGTTTCTGCGACCCGGCTTTGGTTTCTGTGACCCGGCTTTGGTTTTTGTGACCCAGCTTTGGTTTCTCTGACCCGGCTTTGGTTTCTGCAACCCGGCTTTGGTCTCTTTGACCCGGCTTTGGTTTCTGTGACCCGTCTTTTGTTTCTATGACCCGACTTTGGTTTCTGTGACCCGGCTTCGGTTTCTGTGATCAAGCTTCGGTTTATGTGACCCGGCTTTGGTTTCGATGATCCGGCACTGGTTTGTGTGACCCGGCTTTGGTATGTGTGACCCAACTTTGGTTTTTGTGACCCGGCTTTGGTTTCTGTGACCCGCCTTTGGTTTGTGTGACCCAGCTTTGGTTTCTGTGACCTGGTTTTGGTTTCTGTGACCCTTCTTTGGTTTTTGTGACCCGGCTCTGGCTTCTGTGACCCCGCTTTGGTATCTGCGACCCAGCTTTCGTTTCTGTGACCCTGCTTTGCTTTCAGTGACCCGGCTTTGGTTTCTGTGACCTGACTTTGGTTTCTGTGACCTGTCTTTGGTTTCTGTGACCAGGCTTTGGTTTCTCTGACCCGGCTTTGGTTTCGGTGACCCAGCATTGGTTTTTGTGACCCGGCTTTGGTTTTTGTGACCCGGCTTTGGTTTTTGTGACACGACTGTGGTCTCTCTGATGCGGCTTTGGTATCTATGACCCGGCTTTGGTTTCTGTGACCCGCCTTTGGTTATTGTGACCCGGCTTTGGTTTCTGTGATCCAGCTTTGGTTTTTGTGACCTGGATTTGGTCTCTCCGACCCGGCTTTGGTTTCTGTGACCTGGCTTTGGTTTCTGTGACCTGGCTTTGGTTTCTGTGAACTGGCTTTGGTTTGTGTGACCCGGCTTTTTTTGCCGTGACCCAACTTTGGTTTTTGTGACCCGGCTTTGGTTTCTATGACCCGGCTTTGGTTTCTGTGACCCGGCTTTGGTTCATGTGGCCCGGCTTTGGTTTCTGTGACCTGGCTTTGGTTTCTGTAACCCGGCTTTGGTTTATGTGACCTGGTTGTGGTTTTTGTGACCCGGCTTTGGTTTCTCTCACCCGCCTTCTGCATCTGCGACCCGGCTTTGGTTTGTAGGACCCGGCTTTGGTTTTTGTGACACGACTGTGGTCTCTCTGATGCGGCTTTGGTATCTATGACCCGGCTTTGGTTTCTGTGACACGACTTTGGTTTCTGTGACCCAACTTTGCTTTCTGTGATCAAGCTTTGGTTTCTGTGACCCGGCTTTGTTTTCTGTGATTCGGCATTGGTTTCTGTGACCCGGCTTTGGTCTCTGTGACCCAACTTTGGTTTCTGTGACCCGGCTTTGGTTTCTGTGACCCGGGTTTGGTTTGAGTGACCAAGCTTTGGTTTTTGTGACCTGGCTTCGGTTTCTGTGATCGGGCTTTGGTTTTGGTGACCCGGCTCTGGCTTCTGTGACCCCGCTTTGGTTTCTCCGACCCCGCTTTGGCTTCTGTGACCCGGCTTTGGTTTCTGTGACCCAGCTTTGGTTTCTGTGACCCAACTTTGGTTTCTTTGACCCGGCGTTGGGTTCAGTGACCAGGCTTTGGTTTCTCTGACCTGGCTTATGTTTCTGTAACCCGGCATTGGTCTCTATGACCCAGCTTTGGTTTCTGTGACCCGGCTTTGGTCTCTATGACACGGATTTGGTTTCTATGACCCGGCTTTGGTTTCTGTGACCCGCCTTTGGTTTCTGTGACCCGGCTTTGGTTTTTGTGACCCAGCTTTGGTTTCGACGACCCAGCATATTTTTCTGTGACCTGGCTTTGGTTTGTGTGGCACGGCTTTGGTTTCTGTGAACTAGCTTTGGTTTCTGTGACCCGGCTTTGGCTTCCGTGACCGAGCTTTGGTTGTGTGACTTGGCTTTGGTTCTTGTGACCCGGCTTTGGTTTTTGTGACCTGGCTTTGGTTTCTATGACGTGGCTTCGGTCTCTGTGACCTAGCTTTGGGTTTTGTGACCGGGCTTTGATTTCTCTACCCCGCCTTTCGTTTCTCTGACCTGGCTTTGGTTTCTGTGACCCAGGTTTGCTTTTTGTGACCCAGCTTTGGTTTCGACGACCCAGCTTTGGTTTCTGTGACCTTGCTTTGGTTTCAGTGACACGGCTTTGGTTTCTCTGAACTAGCTTTGGTTTCTGTGACCTGGCTTTGGTTTTTTTGATCCGGCTTTGGATTCTGTGACCCGGCTTTGGTTTCAGTGACCCGGCTTTGGTTTATATGACCCGGTTTTGGTCTCTGTGACCTAGCTTTGGGTTTTGTGACCCGGCTTTGCTTTCCCTGCCGCGCCTTTGGTTTCTCTAACCCGGCTTCGGTTTCTGTGACCTGGCTTTGGTATCTCTGACCCGGCTTTGGTCCCTGCGGCCCGGCTTTGGATTCTGTGACCCCGCTTTGGTTTCTGTGACCCGGCTTTCGTTTCTGTGACCCCGCTTTGGTTTCTGTGATCCGGCTTTGGTTTCTTTGACCTGGCTTTGGTTTCTGTGACCCGGCTTTGGTTTCTGTGACCCAGCTTTGGTTTTTTTTACCCGGCTTTGGTTTTTGTGACCCGCCTTTGGTTTCTGTGACCCGACTTTACTTTCTGAGACCCGACTTTGGTTTTTGTGACCCGGCTTTGGTTTCTGTGACCCGGCTTTTGTTGATGTGACCCGGCTTTCGTTTTAGTGACCCAGCTTTGGTTTCTCTGACCCGGCTTTGGTTTATGTGACCCGGCTTTGGCTTTTGTGCCCCGGCTTTGGTTTCTGCGACCCGGCTTTGGTTTCTATGACCTAGCTTACGAATCTGTGACCCGACTTTGGTTTCTGTGATCCAACTTTGGTTTGTGTGACCCAGCTTTTAGTTTCTGTGATCAAGCTATGGTTTCTGTGACTCAGCTTTGGTTTCGGTCATCCGGCATTGGTTGCTGTGACATGGCTTTGGTTTTTGTGACCCGACTTTGGTTTCTATGACCTTGCTTTGGTTTCTGTGACCCGGCTTTGGTTTGTGTGACCCAGCTTTGGTTTCTGTGACTTGGCATTGGTTTCTGTGACCCCGCTTTGGTTTATGTGACCGGGCTCTGGCTTTTCTGACCCCGCTTTGGTTTCTACGAACACATTAGTTCCTCTGACCCGGCATAGGTTTCTATGACCCAGCTTCGGTTTCTGTGATCCGGCTTTGCTGTTTTGTGACCCAACTTTGGTTTCTGTGACCCAGCTTTGGTTTTTGTGACCTGGATTTGGTTTCTCTAACCCAGATTTGGTTTTTGTGACCCGGCTTTGGTTTCTATGACCCTGCTTTCGCATCTATGACCATGCTTTGGTTCCTTTGACCCGGCTTCGGTTTCTGTGAACCGGTTTTGGTTTCTATGATCTAGCTTTGTTTTCTGTGACCCGGCTTTGGTTGTTGTGACCCGGCTTTGGTTTCCGTGACCCGGCTTTGGTTTCTGTGACCCAGCTTTGGTTTCTGTGACTCGGCTTTGGGTCTAGTGACCCGACTTTGGTTTTTGTGTTCCGGCTTTGGTTTTTGTGACCCGGCTTTGGTTTCTCTGACCCAGCTTTGGTTTCTATGACCCGGCTTTGGTTTTAGTGACCCGGCTTTGGTTTCTGTGACCCGGCTTTGGTTTGTGTGACCCAACAATGGTTTCTGTGACCCGGCTTTGGTTTTTGTGACCCAACTTTGGTTTTTGTGACCCGGATTTGGTTTCTATGACGTGGCACTCATTTCCTTGACCTGGCTTTGCTTTTTGTGACCCGGCTTCGGTTTTTGTGAACCGGCCTTGGTTTCTGTGACCCGACTTTGGTTTCGATGACCCGGCTTTGGTTTCTATGACCTAGCTTCGGTATCTCTGACCCGGCTTTGGTTTCTATGGCCTGGCTTTGGTTTGTGTGACCTGGCTTTGGTTTCTGTGACCCGGCTTTGGTTTCTGTGACCCAGCTTTGGTTTCTCTGACCCAGCTTTGGTTTTTGTGACCCAGCTTTGGTTTATGTGACCGGGTTCTGGCTTCAGTGACCCTGCTTTGGTTTCTATGACCCGGCTTTGGTTTCTGTGACCCAGCTTTGGTTTCTCTGACCCAGCTTTGGTTTTTGTGACCCAGCTTTGGTTTATGTGACCGGGTTCTGGCTTCAGTGACCCTGCTTTGGTTTCTATGACCCGGCTTTGGTTTCTGTGACCCGGCTTAGGTTTCTGTGACGCGGCTTCAGTCTCTGTGACCCGGCTTTGCTTTTTTGTGACCCGGCTTTGGTTTCTGTGACCCGGCTTTGGTTTCTGTGACCCGGCTTAGGTTTCTGTGACGCGGCTTCAGTCTCTGTGACCCGGCTTTGCTTTTTTGTGACCCGGCTTTGGTTTCTGTGACCCGGCTTTGGTTTTTCTTACCTTGATTTGGTTTCTCTAATCCAGCTTTGGTTGTTGCGACCCGGCATTGGATTCTGTGAACCAGCTTTTGCATCTATGACCTTGCTTTGGTTTCTTTGACCCGGCTTTGGTTTCTGTGAACCGGTTTTGGTTTCTATGACCTAGCTTTGTTTTCTGTAACCCGGCTTTGGTTATTGTGACCCGGCTTTGGTTTCCGTGACCTGGCTTTGGTTTCTGTGACCCAGCTTTGGTTTTTGTGACTCAGCTTTGGTTTTAGTGCCCCGACTTTGGTTTCTGTGACCCAGCTTTGGTTTTTGTGACCCGGCTTTGGTTTCTCTGACCCGGCTTTGGTTTCTATGACCCGGCTTTGGTTTAAGTGACCCGGCTTTGGCTTCTGTGACCCGGCCTTGGTTTCTGTGATCCGACAACGGTTTCTATGACCTAGCTTTGGTTTTTGTGACCGAGCTTTGGTTTTTGTGACCCGGACTTGGTTTCTATGACCGAGCTTTCGTTTCTGTGACCTGGCTTTGGTTTCTGTGACCCGGCAATGAACCGGCCTTTGTTTCCGTGACCCGACTTTGGTTTTGATGACCCGGCATTGGTTTCTATGACCAAGCTTCGATAGCTCTGACTCGCCTTTGGTTTCTACCGTTCGGCTTTGGTTTCTGTGACCCGGCTTCGGTTTCAATGACCCGGCTTTGGTTTATGTGACCCGGCTTTGGTTTCTGTGACCTGGCTTTGGTTTGTGTGACCCGGCTTTGGTTTCTGTGTCCCGGCTTTGGTTTAAATGACCCGGCTTTGGTTTATAAGACTCGGATTTGGTTCCTGTGACCTTGCTTTGGTTTCTGTGACCCGGCTTTGGATTTTGTGACCCGGCTTTGGTTTTGTGACCCGGCTTTGGTTTCTATGACCTAGCTTTGGTTTTTCTGACCCGGCTTTGGTTTCTGTGACCCGACTTTCATTTCTATGACCTCGCTTTTGTTTATGTGACCCGGCTTTGGTTTTTGTGACCTGGCTTTGGTTTCTGTGACCGGCTTTGGTTTATGTCACCCGGCTTTGGTTTTTGTAACCTGGCTTTGGTTTCTGTGACCCGGCTTTGGTTTATGTGACCCGGCTTTGGTTTTTGTGACCCGGCTTAGGTTTCTGTGTCCTGGCTTTGGTTTCTGCAACCCGGCTTTGGTTTGTATGACCCGGCTTTGGTTCCTGTGACCCGACTTTCATTTCTTTGACCCGAATTTGGTTTTGGTGACCCGGCTTTGGTTTCTGTGATCAAGCTTTGGTTTGTGTGACCCGACTTTGGTTTCAGTGATCCGGCATTGGTTTCTGTGGCCCAGCTTTGGTATCTGTGACCCAACTTTGGTTTATGTGACTCGCCTTTGGTTTCTGTGACCCGGCTTTGGTTTGTGTGACCCGGCTTTGGTCTTTGTGACCTGGCTTTGGTTTTTGTGACCCAGCTCTGGCTTCTGTTACCCCGCTTTGGTTTCTGCGACCCTGCTTTGGTTTCTGTGACCCGGCTTTGGTTTCTGTGACCAAACTTTGGTTTCTGTGACCCGATTTTGGTTTCTGTGACCCGGCTTTGGTTTCTGTGACCCGGCTTTGGTCTCTGTGACGCAGTTTTGTTTTCTATGACCCGGCTTTGGTTTCTGTGACCCGCCTTTGGCTTCTGTGACCCGGCTTTGTTTTTTGTGACTCAGCTTTGGTTTTTGTGACCCGGCTTTGGTTTCGATGACCCAGCTTTGGTTTCTGTGAACCGGCTTTGGTTTCTGTAACCTGGCTTTGGTTTTTGTGACCCCGCTTTGGATTCTGTGATCAATCTTTGGTTTCTGAGACCCGGCTTTGGTTTCTGTGACCCGGCTTCGGTTTCTCTAACCCAGCTTTGGTTTCTCTGACCGAGCTTTGGTTTATGTGACCGGGTTCTGGCTTGACTGACCCTGCTTTGCTTTCTACGACCCGGCTTTGGTTTCTGTGACCCGGCTTAGGTTTCTGTGACCCGGCTTCGGTTTCTGTGACCCGGCTTTGTTTTTTTGTGACCCGGCTTCGGATTCTGTGACCCGGCTTTGGTTTTTGTGACCTTGATTTGGATTCTCTAACCCAGCTTTGGTTGTTGTGACCCGGCATTGGATTCTGTGACCCGGCTTTCGCATCTATGACCTTGCTTTGGTTTCTTTGACCCGGCTTTGGTTTCTGTGAACCAGTTTTGGTTTCTATGACCTAGCTTTGTTTTCTGTGACCCGGCTTTGGTTATTGTTACCCGGCTTTGGTTTCCGTGACCCGGCTTTGGTTTCTGTGACCCAGCTTTGGTTTCTGTGACTCGGCTTTGGTTTTAGTGCCCCGAGTTTGTTTTCTGTGACCCAGTTTTGGTTTTTGTGATCCGGCTTTGGTTTCTCTGACCCGGCTTTGGTTTCTATGACCCGGCTTTGGTTTTAGTGACCCGGCTTTGGCTTCTGTGACCCGGCTTTGGTTTTTGTTATCCGACAATGGTTTCTATGACCCGGCTTTGGTCTTTGTGACCCAGCTTTGGTTTTTGTGACCCGGACATGGTTTCTATGACCGAGCTTTCGTTTCTGTGACCTGGCTTTGGTTTCTGTGACCCGGCTATGAACCGGCCTTTGTTTCCGTGACCCGACTTTGGTTTCGATGACCCGGCATTGGTCCTATGACCTAGCTTTGGTAGCTCTGACTCAGCTTTGGTTTCTATCGTTTAGCTTTGGTTTCTGTGACCCGGCTTCGGTTTCAATGACCCGGCTTTGGTTTATGTGACCCGGCTTTGGTTTCTGTGACCTGGCTTTGGTTTGTGTCACCCGGCTTTGGTTTCTGTGACCCGGCTTTGGCTTATGTGACTCGGATTTGGTTCCTGTGACCTTGCTTTGGTTTCTGTGACCCGGCTTTGGTTTTTGTGACCCAGCTTTGGTTTTGTGACCCGGCTTTGGTTTCTATGACCTAGCTTTGGTTTTTCTGACCCGGCTTTGGTTTCTGTGACCCGACTTTCATTTCTCTGACCTCGCTTTTGTTTATGTGACCCGGCTTTGGTTTTTGTGACCCGGCTTTGGTTTCTGTGACCGGCTTTGGTTTATGTGACCCGGCTTTGGTTTTTGTAACCCGGCTTTGGTTTCTGTGACCGGGCTTTGGTTTATGTGACTCGGCTTTTGTTTTTGTGAAACGGCTTAGGTTTCTGTGTCCTGGCTTTGGTTTCTGCGACCCGGCTTTGGTTTATGACCCGGCTTTGGTTCCTGTGACCCGACTTTCATTTCTTTGACCCGAATTTGGTTTCGGTGACCTGGTTTTGGTTTCCGTGATCAAGCTTTGGTTTGTGTGACCCGACTTTGGTTTCAGTGATCAGGCATTGGTTTCTGTGACCCAGCTTTGGTATCTGTGACCCAACTTTGGTTTATGTGACCCGCCTTTGGTTTCTGTGACCCGGCTTTGGTTTGTATGACCCGGCTTTTGTCTTTGTGACCTGGCTTTGGTTTCCGTGACCCAGCTCTGGCTTCTATTACCCCGCTTTGGTTTCTGCGACCCCGCTTTGGTTTCTGTGACCCGATTTTGGTTTCTGTGACCCGGCTTTGGTTTCTTTGACCAGGCTTTGGTTTCTGTGATCCGGCTTTGGTTTCTGTGACCCAGCACTGGTTTCTGTCACCCGGCTTTGGTTTCTGTGACCCGGCTTTGGTCTCTGTGACGCAGTTTTGTTTTCTATGACCCGGCTTTGGTTTCTGTGACCTGCCTTGGCTTCTGTGACCCGGCTTTGTTTTTTGTGACCCAGCTTTGGTTTTTGTGACCCGGCTTTGGTTTCGATGACCCAGCTTTGGTTTCTGTGAACCGGCTTTGGTTTCTGTGACCCGGCTTTGGTTTCTGTGACCTGCCTTGGCTTCTGTGACCCGGCTTTGTTTTTTGTGACCCAGCTTTGGTTTTTGTGACCCGGCTTTGGTTTCGATGACCCAGCTTTGGTTTCTGTGAACCGGCTTTGGTTTCTGTGACCTGGCTTTGGTTTTTGTGACCCGGCTTTGGATTCTGTGATCAATCTTTGGTTTCTGAGACCCGGCTTTGGTTTCTGTGACTCGGCTTCAGTTTCTCTGACCCAGCTTCGGTTTCTGTGACCCAGCTTTGGTTTTTGTGACCGGGTTCTGGCTTAACTGACCCTGCTTTGCTTTCTACGACCCGGCTTTGGTTTCTGTGACCCGGCTTAGGTTTCCATGACCCGGCTTCGGTTTCGGTGACCCGGCTTTGCTTTTTTGTGACCCGGCTTTGGTTTCTGTGACCCGGCTTTGGTTTCCGTGACCCAGCTTTGGCTTCTGTGACCCAGCTTTGGTTTCTGTGACTCGGCTTTGGTTTTAGTGACCCGACTTTGGTTTCTGTGACCGGGCTTTGGTTTTTGTGACCCGGCTTTGGTTTCTCTGACCCGGCTTTGGTTTCTGTGACCCGGCTTTGGTTTTAGTGACCCGGCTTTGGTTTCTGTTACCTGGCCTTGGTTTCTGTGATCCGACAATGGTTTCTATGACCCGGCTTTGGTTTTCATGACCCAGCTTTGGTTTTTGTGACCCGGATTTGGTTTCTATGACCTGGCTTTCGTTTCTGTGACCTGGCCTTGGTTTCTGTGACCCGACTTTGATTTCGATGACCCGGCTTTGGTTTCTATGACCTGGCTTCGGTATCTCTGACGCGGCTTTGGTTTCTGTGGCCCGGCTTTGGTTTCTGTGACCTGGCTTCGGTTTCTGTGACCCAGCTATGGTTTATGTGACCCGGCTTTGGTTTCTGTGACCTGGCTTTGGTTTCTGTGGCCCGGCTTTGGTTTCTGTGACCTGGCTTCGGTTTCTGTGACCCAGCTATGGTTTATGTGACCCGGCTTTGGTTTCTGTGACCTGGCTTTGGTTTGTGTGACCCAGCTCTGGTTTCAGTGATCCGGATTTGGTTCCTATGAGCCCGCTTTGGTTTTTGTAACCCGACTTTGGTTTTTGTGACCCGGCTTTGGTTTTTTACACCTGGCTTTGGTTTCTATGACCTAGTTTTGGTTTTTCTGACCCGGCATTGGTTTCTATGACCCGACTTTCATTTCTCTGACCCGCTTTTGTTGATGTGACCCGGCTTTGGTTTTTGTGACCCGGCTTTGGTTTTCGTGACCCGGCTTTGGTTTATGTGACCCGGCTTTGGTTTTTGTAACCCGGCTTTGGTTTCTGTGACCCAGCTTTAATTCATGTGACCCGGCTTTGGATTTTGTGACCCGGCATTGGTTTCTGTGTCCTGGCTTTGGTTTTGTGACCCGGCTTTAGTTTCTATGACCCGGATTTGGTTCCTGTGACCCAACTTTCATTTTTGTGACCCAAGTTGGTTTCGGTGAACCGGCTTTGGTTTTTGTGATCAAGCTTTGGTTTCTGTGATCTGACTTTGGTTTCAAATTCGGCATTGGTTTCTGTGACCCGGCTATGGTATCTCTGACCCATCTTTGGTTTATGTGACCAGGCTTTGGTTTGTGTGACCCGGCTTTGGTTTGTGTGACTCAGCTTTGGTCGTTCTGACCCGGCTTTGGTTTCTATGACCCAGCTCTGGCTTCTGTGACCCCGCTTTGGTTTCTGCAACCCCACTTTGGTTTCTGTGACCCGGCTTCGGTTTCTGTGACCTGACTTTGGTTTTTGTGACCGACTTTGGTTTCTGTGACCCGGCTTTGGTTTCTGTGACCAGGATTTGGTTTCTGTGACCGGGATTTGGTTTCTGTGACCCAGCATTGGTTTTTGCGACCCGGCTTTGGTTTTTGTGACCCGGCTTTGGTCTCTGCGACGCAGTTTTGTTTTCTATGACCCGGCTTTGGTTTCTGTGACCCCCCCTTGGCTTCTGTGACCCGGCTTTGCTTTTTGTGACCCAGCTTTGGTTTTTATGACCCGGCTTTGGTTTCGATGACCCGGCTATGGTTTCTGTGACCCGGCTTTGGTTTCCGTGAACTGGCTTTGGTTTCTGTGACCTGGCTTTGGTTTTTGTGACCCGGCTTTGGATTCTGTGATCAATCTTTGGCTTCTGTGACCCGGCTTTGGTTTCTGTGACCCGGCTTCGGTTTCTCTGACCCACCTGTGGTTTCTGTGACCCAGCTTTGGTTTATGTGACCGGGTTCTGGCTTCAAAGACCCTGCTTTGGACTGTACGACCCGGCTTTGGTTTTTGTGACCTGACTTAAGTTTCTGTGACCCGGCTTTGGTTTCTGTAACCCGGCTATGCTTTTTTGTGACCCGGCTTTGGTTTTTGTGACCCGACTTTGGTTTTTGTGACCTTCATTTGGTTTCTCTAACCCAGCTTTGGTTGTTCTGACCCGGCATTGGATTCTGTGACCTGGCTTTTGCATCTATGACCTTGCTTTGGTTTCTCTGACCCGGCTTTGGCTTCTGTGAACCGTTTTTGGTTTCTATGACCTAGCTTTGTTTTCTATGACCCGGCTTTGGTTATTGTTGTTGTTCTTCTATGCCCCATGGCCACTGCTATGGGTTGACGGACAGGTTGGGCATGCACTGCTCCCTTGGAGTAAGTCCCCCAAACCTTGTTCGTGGTGCAAGTCCAAGCGAGACACCAGAAGTGTAGCGCAATGGATAGCATGTTGGACTTAGGGTCAACAGGTCCTGCAATCGAGCCTTGATGTGCGCAGGAGGTTTTTTGACCTTCTATCACAGGGGAAGTTTCTTAGACATTTCTCCATGCATGAGGAGAGTGGGCCACTTGGCGGTCAGTGGATGCGCCAATTGGCGGACAGGTGAGGTGGTGTGGAGTGACCACCCCAAAAGTGTCACTACCCACACACCTTAGAAGCCAGGCCTAGGACTTTATGTACCAGGCTCATTCCTCATTCTAATTACACAATCTGGCCTTAAATGCTCCTCACAGAGCTGTCCAACTAAGGAACAGTATAAGGAAGACACTGGTTGGTCTAAGCCCCAGGAGTTAGTCTTTCACTAGCACCTCGCACGAAAGTGACCAAGTGTTAAGTGGACACAGTTGCTAGCAAGTGATTGCCTATGAACTGTTCAGTGTGGAACAGTGATCCTGAGGGTGATAACTTCTCCTAGCTGAAATGCTAGGAGCCGACGGCAGGTGCTATTGTGTCGGCCCTTTTTTCTAGTCCGTTTGCCTTAGGCCGGTTGACAAAGGGTTATGGGCCCACACTGACCAGTTGTAAGGCACGCTTCGCTCAACTCTGGTATGCTCTCTCCAGGTGCACACGCCGGCTCCATCAGCTCCATCAGCTCCATCAGCTTCATTAACTCTAACGGCTTGGTCTGCACTTAGCACACAGGGACTAAGGACAAGCTCTGCCCTTGGAGGCACGACCCTTGTGTCCCAACCAGGACAAGCTCTGCCCTTGGTGGCAAGACCCCGGGTGTGTTGGTGTAGATGTATTCTCTGTCTATAGGTGAACATCGGCTCTGGGGTAAGCAACGGATCTGCATCCTAAAACCGGTAGCAGACATCATCTAACATCAGCCAGCATTGGCCTCAACGCAGCAGAGACGTGGGAAGCAGACAAGGGCAACAAAAATGGTTCACCCATCGGGAGGAGTGGGGGCTGCCGCAGGGCAGTCCTCAAGCTCAACAGTGGCTACCACAGGGCAGACCACTGGAGAAAATGTGAGTGCTATGTCACTGCCGCAAGGTCTTGGACCCCTGGGAGGAATCCCCATTTTCTAGGGGATTGACTTCCCCCTTTGGAGATGGAAGTTTGAGCTGGCGAAAAAAGTGCGCGGCTTCATCAAGCTATTGAAGGGAGAGGAGCAGGTTCCCGCGGAAGGCACATCCGAGCATGAGGCATGGATGGATCGAAATGATATTGTAATGTCATTCCTCAGCAACGCGATAGCCAAGAAGTATGTTCCCATCATTGCCGGGTACACGCTGGCTTCCGAAGCTTACGACAAGCTCAAGCAGGTGCACCAATCCACCTCCCTCGCAAACAGACTATTCATCCTACAATGGCTGATCAGCATGCAGGTGAATGAGGGCAAATCAATCCCCGATTTCCTACAGGAGTTTGAAGGACTCCTTGGCGAGGCTCGCCAGATGAACTGGGACCTTGACGAGAACATGCAAGCCATGATCCTCCTCATGGCGCTACCGG
>SZWC01012743.1:47214-63087 GCA_023375785.1 Penium margaritaceum | reverse complement strand
GCTGAGCTTGATGCCATCCGCGAGCACGGCGTCTTTGAGCTGGTGGACTTGCCAAAGAACCGCAAGGCCATCAAGGCCAAGTGGGTTCTACGCAAGAAGCTTAAGCCCGACGGCAGTGTGGAGCGCTACAAGGCGCGCCTGACAGCAAAGGGCTTCTCTCAGGTCCCTGGTGTGGACTACACCGAGACGTTTGCCCCAGTTGGGCGGATGACGACCACACTCACGTTGCTAAGCCAGGTGGCACAGCACGACTGGGAACTCCATCAGATGGATGTCAACAACGCCTTCCTAAATGGGGATCTTGAGGAGGAGATTTACATGGTCCAGCCACCTGGTTTCGAGGATGGAACCGGTCGCGTGTACCGGCTGCGGAAGGCCTTGTACGGCCTGAAGCAGTCACCGCGCTGCTGGAACCAGGAGATCACCAGCACGCTGCGACGCGCTGGGTACGTTGAGAGTGACGCTGACCCGTCCCTGTTCACCTCACAGTCCCCAGCACCGCTCGCTGCCATCCTCGTCTACGTGGACGATCTTCTGATCGCCTCGCCCGACCTGGGAGCAGTGAATGCTGCCAAGGCCGTTCTCTCCTCGGCCTACAAGATGAAGGATCTTGGTGAGGCCTCTGTTTTTTTGGGGATGGAGATCGTGCGCGACCGTGTTCGTCGCACACTCCGTGTCCATCAGGGACGCTACGCAGAGACCGTGGGGGAGCGTTTCGCCGACCTCCTCGCGGCCGTCCGCACAGCCTCCACGCCCATGACCCCTGAGGGGCAGGCCGCCCTAAAGGTCGATGACCCAGCGGACCTGGGGGAGCCAGTTGATGTGACCCTGTACCTGCGAGTCATCGGCTCGCTCATGTACTTGGCCAGCACGACACGGCCCGACATTGCCTTCACTGTCAACCTGCTCGCCCAGTTCTCGCAGGCTCCGCGCCAGCGAACACTAGAGGCCGCAGTCCGGTGTGTGCGCTACATTCTGTCCACCGCACGCTTCGGCCTGTGCTTTCGCGAACAGGTGTCCGTTGTGCTCGATGGGTACACAGACAGCGACTGGGCGTGGAGTCCAGATGGCAAAAGCCGCACCGGTTACATCTTCCTCATTGGAGGAACTGCAGTGTCCTGGCGAAGTGGGAAGCAGGGCTGCATCGCACGCAGTACTGCTGAGGCAGAGTATGTTGCCCTAGGCGCCGGTGCAGCGGAATGTGTCTGGCTCGTCCGTCTGTTGCGTGAACTGCGTCAGTCCATTCCCCCCGTGGTTCTCCAGTGTGACAACATGAGCGCGGAGGCCATCGCCAAGAACTCAGGTGTGTTCCATGCACGCACGAAGCACATCAATGTCGAGCATCACTTTGTGCGTGACCTGGTTGATCGTGGTGAGATCCGAGTCATCCACGTGAGCACTGACAGGCAGTGCGCGGATTTTCTGACCAANCCGGTGACCCCTCGGCTCATGTCCATTCACGTGCAGATCCTTGAGACTGGCGACGGCGGCAGCAGACTGGCAGCCGGTGGCGACGGGCGCCCAGAAGACTTCCGTATTTTGTAGACTCGTGCTGTGTCAGAGCACGTAGGCGTGCAGCCTATCAGGATGTAGATCTCGTCGACGTGGCCGTTCTGGTTCAAACGGCTCGTCGTTCTGACGTGTCTGCAGGGAATTGTGACCAAAACTGTGCTTTTGCCACTGTTTTGTCCTGCTAGAAAAATAGCGCCGATTGTGCGCCGTGTGTGTTTGCATCCACTAGGTCCGTGGCACTATTTAGGTTGGCAAGACCTCAGTTGTCAACTCTCTCTGCACATTTCAAATATTTGCAGCTTATGACACTTGTGTTTGTGTCCCTAGCCAACCCCTTGCTGTTCTCATCTTCACCTGTGTGTGCTAGTGAGTTAGCTAGCAGGCTTGAGTTGCCACGCTAGCAACAGCAGTGCTAGGAGCTGTCTCTCACCTATAAGCATCAATTGTGGGTTCTTCTTATCCCATTCTGCCCGAGAATTAGCTACCCACATATACTGAGGATAAGAGCATCATGAATTCTAAGGCCCCAAATTTTAGCAGGATTTTTAGATCATTTGATGTGGTAGATTAAAATTTCTATCCAGGGAGGTATAGTGTAACAAAATACCCCTACTTTTGTGGCATACTTGGAGATCGTCCGAGTTTTGGGGGCACGCGGACCATTTTTCTTTTATCAGAAATTCAGGTTGCAATTGAGCTCATCTCCACTTGACCGCAGACTTGAGGAGGAGGAGGAGGAGCGAGCAAGCGAGCGCACAAACACGTGCTCCACACGCCAGGGTCGTGTTTTACTTGTCCCTTCGCGAGGCATTCTGTACACGCCATGCAAAGGTGGCTTTCTCGGCGAGTAGAGTAAAGGTGACGCTACCTTCCAAGGGCATTTCTTGGAGGAGAGCCCCTGAAAACAAATGCGAACAACGTTGCAAGCAAAATGGTGGTACTACAACCGTACCATGGTCGTAGTACCTTTGGTGGCATGCGCAACAAGGCAAGCACACCCGTCGGAAGGAAACATACGCGATCGACAGGTGCCATTGAAGCAGTTGTTGTTAGAGGCGGCGCATGACACCCATTACTTGGGTCAGTTCGACTTTGACAAGACGCTCAAAGCCTTGGCACCAATATTGGTCGTCGTCCATGACGACTAACGACAAGAGCTTTGTGAGCAGTTGCAATGTGTGCCAATGCATCAAGGTGCGGAGGACCGAGCCACCAAGTGAGAAGATGCAAGGAAGCTTCCTAGCAACACTGTCGTTGACCAGGCGTCAGGGCCTGATCAGACAGTGATGACAGTCACAAGTCATGCACGCAACAGCAAGGGTTTGGCTAGGGGTCACAAGGCAAAGTGTCTGAATGCTTCAATAACATTTGCAGAGAGAGATGAAAAATGACAGGTCCATGACATAAGTACTTGCGGCGGCGCACGGCGGGTGTCGCACGCGGCAATGCAAGATCTATCCCAAAAACCGGCCCAAAACCACTGTTTTGGCCGTAACTCTGCGCAAACATGCCAGAACGCTACGCCGTCCAAACCTAGACGTGCAGAATCACAAGCCGGACGCTACGACTGGTCACATGCATGCATCCGGCATCGAACGGTGGACACACAATGCAAAAACATGCAAATCGGGCCCACGGCCAGTCCACCGATAAAGTCCTGCGTGCTACAAAAAAACTGCANATCCCAAAAACCGGCCCAAAACCACTGTTTTGGCCGTAACTCTGCGCAAACATGCCAGAACGCTACGCCGTCCAAACCTAGACGTGCAGAATCACAAGCCGGACGCTACGACTGGTCACATGCATGCATCCGGCATCGAACGGTGGACACACAATGCAAAAACATGCAAATCGGGCCCACGGCCAGTCCACCGATAAAGTCCTGCGTGCTACAAAAAAACTGCAGGAGGTCCCGGGTAGCGTTCAGGGCTCTGGAGCGGCCGTCGGTCAGCTCCAAGCTGGTAGTCCGCCACCGGACGACGCACCGATACCGCCTGGGTACGCATCAGGGATCTGCACGAGTATGGACACGGCCGAGTGGTCACAGTAAACTGTACAGGTCGACAGGAACGTCACAAATCACAACACTCCACCATGACCCAATGGTACGCATGTCCATACTCGTACAACACTGAAACGAGTACAACAACGTGTCCGACGACGGAGTGAATGGTCACCACAACACCCCACACTCAACCACTCTCACGCAAGGGGCGAAGCCCGAGAGAACGAATGGCCACCAAGAAATTTCCGCGTGCTAGTGCCTTCGTCAAGAAGTCAGCACGCTGCATGTCAGTGCCAACCCAAATGACGGAGATCACTTGTCGCTCAACCAAGTCAAGCACAAAGTGATGCTCTACTGCAATGTGCTTCATGCGAGCATGGAAGACACCAGAGTTCTCCGCAATAGCAAGAGCACTCTGGCTGTCGCAACGAAGCACAATGGCGGGTACTGACTGACCCAGCTCAAGGAACAGACGTTGTAGCCATACCGCCTCAGTAGCCCCTGCACCCAAAGCGACGTACTCTGTCTTTGATGAGCTACGTGCAATGCAACCCTGCTTCCCGCTGTGCCAGGACACAGCGGTACCGCCAATTAGGAACACGTAACCTGTGGGACTGCGTCCGTCTTGGCTCCAGGCCCAGTCGTTGTCGGTGTAGCCATCAAGGACCACCGAACACCGCCGGCGAAAGCACAGTCCGAGGTACGGTGTGGAGACCACGTACCGCACCACTCGCACAGCCGCATGAAGGGCTCTAGCACGTGGAGCCTGCGAAAACTGGGCAAGGAGGTTGACGGCAAATGCGATGTCCAGAAGTGTGATAATGGCCAGGTACATCAGAGATCCGTTGAGACGGAGGTACAAGGTCACATCCACTGTCCCCCCCAGCTATGTGGGATAGTCCACCTTCAGGGCATCCTGCCCGTCGGGTGTGAGGGGTATGGAAACCGTGGGCACTGTGCCGAGGAGATCGCTGAAGCGCTCCCCCAAAACACGTGCGTATCGGGCCTGGTGTAGTAGCAGAGTACGACGTCTGCGGTCTCGTACGATCTCCATGCCAAGAAACACCGTTGCATGACCAAGGTCCTTCATCCTGTAGGCAGTATGGAGGACGGCCTTGGCCTCCTTCACGGCCTCCAGTGAAGGAGACACGATCAGAAGGTTGTCGACATAGACCAGGATGGCGGTGAACCGCTCATGCGTCCGGCGGATGAAGAGAGAGGGATCTGCCTCGCTGTGTACATATCCCGCACGAGTCAGGGTGCCAGTGATCTCTTGGTTCCAACACCGAGGAAACTGCTTGAGGCCGTACAAGGACTTGCGCAAGCGCCAGACCTTGTCGCCATCCTCAAAACCGGGTGGCTGAGCCACATAGACCTCCTCATCCAGAGAGCCATGGATGAACTCATTGTTCACATCCATCTGGTGTAGTTCCCAGTCATGCTGAGCCACTACACCAAACACAGCTCGAGCTGAGGTCATACAGCCAACAGGGGCGAAGGTGTCAGTGTAATCGATGCCCTCAATCTGAGAGTACCCCTTGATGACCAAGCGAGCCTTGTGGCGTTCCAATGAGCCATCTGGCTTCACTTTCTTGCGAAAGACCCACTTGACCTGAATAGCCTTCCTTCCAGGTGGAAAGTCGACTAGCTCTTAAACTCCGTGCTCTTGGATGGTGCGAAGCTCATCCTCGTAGGCAGCACGCCAAGCGTTAGCATCCTGTGATGAGAGAGCTTCCCTTAGTGTGCCCGGGTCAGGCGCCAAAGCGGGAGAGCTCTGCGTGGCAAGAGCACACGCCTCAGTGCTAGGTCTGACGACCACAAGATTGGCTGCTGCATCACAAGCGATGTGGAACTTGCGAGTGACGGGGTCATGCCCTACTGGACACGCTGGGTGTATCTCTGTGTGCTCAGTGCGGACACTCAGGCCTAGGGCCTTTGTGCCGGGGTCACCACTCGCGACACTGCGAGTGGAGCGCCTGGGTGTAGGACCATACGCTCGCTAAGCTCCGGAGTCCAATGGTCGAAGACGAACGCCAGGCTCACGGGAGTATCCTGGGCTCGAGGGGTGCACCTCAGGCTGAACAACGGGCACAGTCACACCGGGGAGAGCTGAGCCAAGGGAGTTGGTGATGTCGTGCAAGGAGAGGCGTGTGTGGGAGACACGGGACTCAGTGTGGTAGTAGGGAGAGATGAGACATGACCACACACAGAGGCAGGAGTGCCAACGGACACAGGAGTATGCACAGGTGTAGGATCATGGGAACCGGAGGGAGCCGAGGGAACCGGGGTAGAAACCGGTGGTGCTGGAGAGGTCTCTAGGCCGACAACGATGATCGCTCGGTCATCAAGAGCCGGAGACCGTGAAGTGGAGGGAGCTCAAACGGACACATCAGCCTGAAGAGGGGTGCTCACAGGCGAAGAATACCCCATCCGTCAAGGAACCTCACACGTAGGGATGTGCATGACAGACAGCGACGTAATCGACGTCAGATCACGGTAGGTGAGGGACTCAAAGAAGAACGCGTCGCGTGACTCAACAATGCGACGACAGGTAGGGTCCCAAAATCGTCAGGCCTTCGATCGCGAGGAGATGCCGATGAAGGCACACAAGCGACCCCGCGGTGAGACCTTGGACCCCTGCTGATCCTCGGTGTACCACACAGAAGCCAGGGACCCCCAGACACGAGTGAGACGAAGGTCAGAACGATGGCCGAACCAGAGCTCATACGATGTGACGTGGTCCGGAAGAGGACCATGCGGGAGGCGGTTCCAGACCCAAGTCATGTAGGCAAAGCCCTCAAAAGCGAAGGACTCTGGGAGACCGCACTCAGACCGCATAGCGCGAACCGCATCGTCCATGGTGCGGTTCCAACGCTCAGAAACACCGTTCTACTGAGGAGTAGCAGGAGCAGAGACCTGGTGAAAAATCCTGTGCTCAGCGAAGAAGCTATCGATCTTGCCTAGGAACTTGCCACCACGATTCGATCGAAAAGTGTGCAGCATGTGGCGGGACTGACGCTCAGCCATCACTAACCAGAGGCGAACCGCGAGAGCGGCGTCACTCTTCTGGCGCAGGCTGTAGACCCACCGCATCCGGGTGAAGTCATCAGTCAGAGTCAGGACGTATCGACTCCTATCGGACATAGACTCGACAGGAAGAGGACCAAGAAGGTCCGAATGGACTAGCTCAAGAGGGCGAAGTGCGCGAGATCGTGAGTCAGGATAGGTGCAACGATGCATCTTACCCTGGGCGCAGAAAAGACAGTCGGTCTTAGGCGGCTTCTCGAAAGAAGCCGCATCAAGACTGAGAGCGGGCTTTGTCCGAATGAGCTTCGACACAGTGTCGGAGCCCACATGATACACACGGCGATGAAGCAATCGCTGGTGTTCAGGAGAAAGAACACCAATGACAAAAACACGAGCTGAAAAGGAAGGGGGACAAGGAGCAAAAGTCCAAGAAACACGGTACAGGTCATCCACAACACAGGCACGCAGAACAATGTTGCGAGTGTCAGTGGCAGTCATAGTCGCGGACTCGGTAGTGTGCTCCACAGAGAGTCCCATCAGTGTGCGAGCACGTACAGAAAGCAAACTAAGCTCAAGGTCAGGCACAAACAGCACCTCGAAGAGATACAAGGGGCCAGATGGACCATCGAAGCGCACGACCCCAACACTCTGGACTGGCAAGGACTGACCAGAGCCGGTGCGAACGGAATGAACAGACGCAACAGGGCCGAGAACAATAAAGTCACTACGACGACACGTCATGTGATGAGTGGCACCTGAATCAATGATCCAAGTGCCACCGGCACCACGAATGGAGGACGTCACTGTACAACGGGCAATGGAACACTCGGCCTGTGACGGACGCTGAGCAACAGGTGGGGAGAAACGACGAAGGGCACAAAGGTGGGACTCATGAATCCAATCTCTACAGTCAGGCCCATCATCATCACATGCCGACTGTGTCCCCCCACATGAGTCATCCCGAACCACATGGACAGACGAACGGACAGTCTGTGAATCACTCGGCTATGATAACACACTCACACCTCCCTGAAAGCGGAGCGCCAGAAGGTGGCGAAGCTCGGTGTTGGTGCGGTCGTGTGGATCCGAATCACTGCTACTCGCCGGTGGGGAAGTAGGAACAGCTGCAGTCGTGGCTACCACGCGTCCCGAGGAAGTCGAGGCTGACGTGCTGGACGCGGAACGGAGAGCGTGTGACGCCTGGAGCCCATGAGTAATCCGCGCCCAGTCGAGCGGCTGCTGGCACTCGCTGTAGTGATGGGCGCCGCCACAGTTGTAAGAGTGAACGGAACGTCCACTGCTACCAATGGAAGACGACTGCTGCTGTGACTGCTGCTGACCTGGTCCTCGCTTCCCCTTCTTCTTCTTCCCCTGAGTTGCTGCTGCAACGCCCTGTGTCTCAGTGGGTGTGGGCGGGGCCGAAGAGGAGGAGGAAGATGAGGACATGATGGACGATGAAGAAGGAGACTGCAGGAGGGATGATGGTGGTGATGCGACGAATGCTACAGCAAGGGCAATCTCTTGATGGGGCACGGCTGCCTCGCGGGCTGAAGTCACCTGGAGGAAAAGCTGATGCGCCCAAGGGAGAAACTGCACAGTGGCTGAGAAAGGCTCAAGTATGGCGTCGCTGTAGAGTGTGAAGATATTTGTATACTCAAAGTGAACTCCGAGCATCATCATATGGAGCGCCCACAGTTGTGTGCCTCCAGAGGTCCCAAGACGCGTGTAGATGTGCATGGCGCGTCGCCAGTAATCGGCTGCAGGCTCTCCAGGCCCATGACGGAGAGAGTGAAAGGCACGAATGTGTGCTGCTCGGGTGGCGTGCGTCTCTGCGGCCAACAGGGATAGGGCCAGATCCCAACCTCCACGTGGATCGGAGCCGATGGCTGTGCCAGGCTCGCCAAGGAAAGGACGGAAGTCGACGACGGTCTCGCGTGGCATGGCGTAGAGGAGGCCGCACATCGCCTTGGCTGCTTTCGGTACCTGTGCTGGGTCTGTAGACTGATACTGGCTGTGGTAGTAGGGCCACACGCCCTCTGAAGTGGCCCAAACCTGAAAGAGGATCTCCCAGCAGTCGAAGCCATCCTCAATGATGTACCGTGGGGGTGGTGTCTCAAGTCCTTGGGTCGCCGCTCCGTGGGGAGGGCGACCGCAGGCTGAGGAGGACGAGAGACGGGGAAGAATCCTGGAAGTGGATAGTCATCGGGATAGTCGGATGACAGTCACACCATAGGAATCCCAGGAGATCTGGTCCCCGTCTGAACTGACGGAGGCGCTCCTGAAGAACTGGAATCTCATGATCCGTAGAGTCGTCCGTCATGCCTGGCATGAATGGCTCATCATCTAGGAGGTCAGAAGGTGGTGGGTCAGGTGAGCCGACTGCTGTGTAGAGACCGCGACGCCGGCAGCCCCCCCGTAAACCTGCCGTGGGACTGTGGACTGGCTACGTAGGAGCTCAGTCAGTGTACGGATGGCATCAGTCTGCTCCCGCTTTAGGCGACGCATCTCAATCTGCTGGCTCCGGAGGTCCTCAATGGCCTGCGAGCGTGGGCTCAGGACACCAGAAGATGAGGAGGAGGGATCATCTATCGCCTTCCCCTTGTTGTCCGACAAGTCCATGTCGCCTCTCAATATGGGTGGACGGGTCAGGTTTGTCGGATTTCAAAAGCGTCGGCGTTTCTCGAGGAGTTGAGACGCTTGCAATTTTTTACTGTCCGGCCAAAAATTTGGCTAAGTATGGTGCTGACGTCAACAGGTGGTTGCTGACATCAGCACAACCTGATAATGTCAGCAAGCAGAAATGCTGAATTCAGCTCAACTCCCCTCCTTTTTTTCTTCTTTTTTTCTCTTCTCACGGCTCTACGCGAGCGTGTAGCCGCTCCGCGGCGGCTGCGTGGAAGCTGCGTGTAGGCTGCGTAGCAGCTTTCGCTCAGCTGCTACAGTAGCTGTGCTGTCAGCTGCAGCAGCTGCTACGTGGCTGCGTGCGCAGAAGTGGCAGCAGCGGCTGCGCAATGCCGCTGCTGCTGCTCGCTACCGCCGCCGCACTCTGCTGTTGCTGCTGCTGTTGCTACGCTGCTATTGCTGCAGCTGCTCTTGCTCTGCTACTTCGGCTGCAGTTGCTGCTGTTGCTGCTACTGCACTGCTCTTGCTGCTGCTACTGCTGCTCTGCTGCTGCCGCCGCTGCCGTCGCTCGCTGTTGCTGCTGCGGCCGCCGCTGCGGCTGCGGGCGACGGCTGCACTCGCTACAACCGCCACGCGCTGTTGTGGCTGCTGCTGTGGCAGGCTGTTGCTATGGCGCTTCTACTGCCGTTGCTGCTACTGCTGCTCTGCCGCTATGCTGCTGCTGGCACAGGGGCAATGCCGCTGTTGCGGTCTCACGCGACTGGTGTGGGCTGCGTTGACGGCGAGCAGCTGTCTTCGACGGGCCCCACTAGATCTGCTACAGCGGTGACTCTCACTGCTGTTGCTCTGCTACATCTCTGCTGCGCAGCTCAGTGATAACTGTCTGACTGCATGATACCATGAGAAGATGCAAGGAAGCTTCCTAGCAACACTGCCATTGACCAGGCGTCAGTGCCTGATCAGACGGTGATGACAGTCACAAGTCATGCACGCAACGGCAAGAGTTTGGCTAGGGGGTACAAGGCAAAGTGTCTGAGTGCTCCAATAGCATTTGCAGAGAGAGATGACAAATGACAGGTCCATGACATAAGTACCTGCTGTGGCGCACGGCGGGTGTCGCACGCGGCAGTGCAAGATCTGTCCTAAAAACCAGCCCAAAACCTGTTTTGGCTGTAACTATGCACACACATGTCAGAACGCTACGCCTTCTGAACCTAGACGTACAAAATCACAAGACGGACGCTACGACTGGTCACATGCATGCATCCGGTATCGAACGGTGAACACACAATGCAAAAACATGCGAATCGGGCCCACGGCCAGTCCACCGATAAAGTCCTGCGTGCTACAGAAAAACTGCATGAGGTCCCAGGTAGCGTCCAGGGCTCTGGAACGGTCGTTGGTCAGCTCCAAGCTGGTGGTCTGCCACCGGACGACGCACCGGTACCGCCTGGGTCAGTATCAGGGATCTGCACGAGTATGGACACGGCCGAGTGGTCACAGTAAACTGTGCAGGTCGACAGGAACGTCACAAATCACAACATTCCACCATGACCCCATGGTACGCATGGACAACTATTTCCTATAGCAGAAAAGCCATGGACAGACATCTCATATGACTTCATTGGCAGATTTCCTTTGACGCAGCAGGCCAGCGACAGGGTGTTGGTGGTGGTGGACCGGTTCTTCGAGATGGCTCAATTTATCGCATGTCCAGAGAGCATCACGGCTATGGAGAGAGCTCAACTCCTCCTCACTCACGTCATCAAGCTACATTGAGTGCTGTAGTCAGTGGTCTCACATTGGGATCCACGCTTGACTTCACGGTTATGGAGAGAACTCATGGAAATGCTGGGTATGCAGGTGTAGCTAACAACAACATACCACCCACAAGTCGTTGGGTAGACGAAGTGCATGAACCAGACATTGAAGAAGTTGCTGCGGAGCATGGTCTCACGGGATGGAGAGGGTTGGGAGGAGAATCTCAGAGTGTCAGAGTTTTCCTACAGCTCTGTGGTGTAAGCATCAACAGGGAAGTTGCTGTTTGAGGTGGTTTATGGCCACGAGAGACTAACCCCAACTGCCCTTGCTATGGAAACATCTCTTGCGATTGTGTAGCAAATTGATGATGGGGTTTTCCACCACATGGGATGTGGTGCGGAAACGGCTGTTGAAGGCAGAAAAGTTGTAAAAGCAACAAGCAAATAAACATCGATTTGCGGAGTAGTTCCAACCAGGTGATGAGGTGATGCTGAACTCCATCACATCCCATGTGGTGGAAACCTGAACCTCATGGAAGTTGGGAGTCACAAGCTGAAGCCGGGATGGTTGGGCCCATTCTACATTCTAGAGGATCGGTCGGCCATGTCTTATAAGCTGGAGCTTCCAGCTCATTAAACCATCCATCATGTGTTCCACATCTCCTTCCTTCATGCCTATCGCGACCCCAACACCTTCTTCTAGGGCCACGACACAGCTCCACCTCCCACTTTCCAAGTTAAAGGAAGTGAGTAGTTTGAAGTGGAGAAGATTCTGGCGGACCGGTTGAGGGGACGCCGTCATGAGTTTCTGGTGCAGTGGAAGGGTAACCGGCTGAGCACAAATCTTGGGAACCAGAAGCTAATTTCAATGTTGGGAGTATCAACACTGTCCTCCAGGAGTATCTCAAGTGCTCAAAGACGTCGCGCTTCCTAGGGGGGTGAATGTAACAAAATTCCCCTACTTTCCTGGCATAATCGAGGCTCGTCCAAGTTTGGGGGGCACGCGGACCATTTTCCATTTTTGGGAAATTCAGGTTGCGGTCAAGCTCGACTCCGCTATACCAAGGACTTGAGGAGGAGGAGGAGGAGAAGGTGAGCGAGTGAGCGCGTGAACTCGTGCTCCACACATCGGGGGCGTGTTTTGGTTTTCCCTTTGCGTAGCATTTTGTACACGTCACGCGAAGGTGGTTTTCACCCTTTTGGTGAGTAGCGTAATGGTTACGCTACCTGCCAGGGGGCTTTCTTGTAGGAGAGCCCCCGAAAACGGATGCAGTCAATGGTGGGAGAAAACCGGTGACTGCGATCGTACGAAGGTCGCAGTACCTCCGGTTGTACACGCAACAAGGCGACCGCACCCACCGCCGGGAGACATACGTTATCAACAAATGCGGCTCACCAAGAGAGAAGACAGACCGTTGATCTAGACAATCGACGGTCGGGCACTTCTCGCACTAGGCATTAGTTGTAAGGAGAAAACCATGTTGAAGAGCAAGTAGCTTGTTGTATCAAGCTAGGAAAGCAGTAGGCAAGGGCTAGGACTAGCCGTCCATACAACATTAATATCATGTAATCCGCTCATTCTAATTAACCTATGTTTTTCCATATCTGGCTTCCAGACATCTCCGAGTCTATCTTTCTACTGCGACTATGCTCTCCACACATCTAGGCCAAATCTTTAGAGAGCACACACTCTCACATGCATCTAGTCCTTCATTTTTGTAAAATCTATTATGTGTGCCTGAACATGTACATGTATATTCATGAATGTATATATATACACACATATATATACATATATGTATATCAATATATGTAGATACATTTATGTAGTTTCCTGGAATGTAAGATGGGCACAAAATGTCTAGTGTTCACATATGCACACATTTACATGGCCTTGAAAATCTGTTTTGACAGTATATGCTTTGAATGTGGAAAATGTATTTGTACTTGTTTACGAATGTAAGTCTATTGCAAGTATGTTAAGATCACGAAGTAGGGAATGAAGTTTAATAAATATTCAGCTGGCATGTATGGTCTTGATGGGGAAAATGGCGGGGTATTTTGCAACTTTGTCAATCTTTAAACTTCATGGATCGAGTGTGAGCCCCCCCCCCCCCCCTTCCTTTACCACCCACTCTTGAAAATTTAAGAGAGTCTGTATGTATGGGTGCATGTTGTGGACACCGCAAAATGTATACATAGGTACATTTTGTGGTTTTCTCACACAAGTTTGAAGCTTTTCCTTGCCACTCCTCCCTCCCTGTTTCAAAACTGTATGAGGCGAGTGTATAAAGGAGTGTACGTCATGAACATGTCTAAACATACACATTTTTTCTACCACATGTTGTTTCAGAGAAATATGTCTCAGGTATGCACAATTTTGAATTATCTTAGACTCCCCCCATGCACGTTGTCTCATACACACCCCTCATACCATTTCATGTTTCAGGCCTGAAGGATGCCATGGGATCAATTGGCAAACACCCATCCCCCTCACAAGCAAAAATGTATGAGACAAGTGTATGTGGGTGTGTATGTGACTGACACCACAAAAGGAACACAAACGTTTTCATCGAGGTTTCCTCAAATGATACATAATTTTTACCCTCATCTTCCCCCCTTGGCCAAAATTTATGAATTTGTTGTACGAGAGAGTATGTGATGACCAAAAACAGAGATACTTATTTGTACTCACTTCATCTCGTTTTGGAGAATCATCTCTTAAGTCTGTGCACTTCTGAAATTTCGAATGCTCACCTCGTATACTCTCTCTCGTACACACTTTTCAATCATGTTAATGTTTTAGGGGGAGATCCCACAACATCTATCAGTCCCCCCCCCCNTTCTGAGGTTTTCTAAAATGCGATATCATTCTCGCCCTCAACTCCTCACACCCCTCCCTCCTCAAATATCAAGAGGTTATGAGGTGAGTGTACGAGGAGGTCTATGTAGTTATTATGTTTAAACATACACATTTATACTACCACATGTTGTTTCCGGGAAATATCCCTTGTCTGTACCTACTTTTAAATTTTATAGCACTTCCCTCATACACGCTGACTCCCCTATATATGCTGCTTCATAAATTTTTATGTTTGGGGAGGAGCGGAGATCCTACGGCATCGATTGGTTGACACCAATCATTCTATCTTAGTTAATAGTTTTGTGACACCCCTTCTCTTTGCCAGAAAATACATAGGCACATCTACAAACCCGTACAAGGTTTGGGGAGCTTGACATTCTCAGACCCCAAATCATATTCCAATTTCCTGATAGAGAGAGATAGAGAGAGAGAGAGAGAGAGAGAGAGAGAGAGAGAGAGAGAGATTGGGACAGAGAGAGATATTATTATATATTGAGGTTCTTGACACTACATATTTTAATGTGTGATCAGGAATTTGTGATCAATTCATCTCCGTTGTACAGACATTGGACACGTGGGTTTTTCAATGGTTGTCAGATCTGTCATTTGACCATCTTCATGGAGGTTCGTGTTCACAAAGGGTGAACAGGTTTTTCTCATGAATGATCAGTCTTTATACAGCAACACTTCTCTCATTATCTTCTGAATTTATTTTCTGCCATACAAGTAGCAGTGAACATGACAGGTAGCCTGTCAAACTTGACTGCCGCTACATCAAGTTGCAGCTCCACCATTGCTTAAGCCACAGTCCAGCTGTCCATCGCGTACATTGGTGTTCAGTTTTGGCACTCGGCCTCATGGAGAAATTTGGAGCAGAAGGTACATATACATGAGATATTTGGGTTCCACATACAACGTATATCAGATCAATTAATCTTGTGAAACAATTTCAGTGAATGAATCCAAATGATTCTTCATCTGTGTATTTTCCAAGAAATTTCTACATATAACAAGAACACTTCCCGTCATGTTTCATTATGGGAGCAGTTGTGCAAGAAAATCAAAGTATGTGTTCCACGAAGCTTCTATGCACCTTTCTTTGTACGTGCACTATTCATGTTCACAATTTGAAGAGTGCATATCTCTGAGGTGACTGACCACACAGGATATCTACTTGCCCAAGGTCCCCGTAAATGTTACAAACCCTTGTAAGTTGTCAAACATTTTATTTTCTTTTGGTCTGTATCCGAACAAGAGATGAACAAAACTTCCCAGAAAGTATAATCCATGTAAAAATCCTTTCTGGTTAAGTTCTCATGGAAACATTGCATTTTTTGTCTTTGAGAAAGAATGTTTGAATTCAGGAGAGTCTCACGGTTCAAATGCGACTTGTCTCGCTTGATTTGGTTGAGAAACGACTACGCTAGGGTCGGGTTTGCATGGCAGCCATGGCTTCCGCACTAAACAGCCTAAGTGTCAAGCTCGTACAAGGAGGAGCTCGAGTGGGTGAGTCTCGTGAGACGAGACTCACCCGTAGGCCGGTGAGTGAGGCTCGCCGGCGCAACCTGCTCGAGCGAGGGCACAGCCCTCGCGTGACATGCAAAAGGGGCTGACTGCCCCAGTCCACGAAAACACAACAAAACACATAGTATGCCCCTAACTAATCTAGGCCTAATCTAGGTTTCCGAGGTTCTGCAATCAACCAGAGTGGGGAAAACTATAGGTTTCACTAGGATCCGAAATTGTTGCCACAGTTGGCACGGAGAACGAGGCAGAGGCAATGCCGCGAGAGGGAGGCAAGCGCACTGACGACCCCAGTGGTAGCTGAGGGAGGATTCGGCGTGCAGACTCAGTGTGCGTTGCCTCCACTCTCTGGGTCAGCATGCCCTGCGCACTCATGTCCACATCGGAGAGGAGAAAATACATACAGAGGATTAACACGCCCCCTTGGACATGAGTGCGGTGGGGATGCAGCCAAGGTGCTCAAGTTGCTGATAGAGTGCAGAAGATGAGAGTGCTTTGGTGAGGAAGTCGGCCAGCTGGGCATCACCGCTGATTGGACACACTTGCACAGCACCTGCCTC